>CATIWM010053102.1:0-22014 GCA_949671775.1 Mallotus repandus
TCCTGGTTGTGGTGCTAGCTTGTATTAGAGAATCGAGTTACCACCACTCTCTATTTGTCCCAGTTATTACCCTGGGTGGCGACTCCTCATCTCCACACCATGTCTTTGTGACAATGGTTAGTGTGTTCCCTAGAGCCCTGAGCTCAAACAGTGTCGTGGTTGCAATAAACTTGGGCGCATGCTAAACCCCGTCGTCTACAACACCCGAAGACTTTACCCCATTCCAGAAGATGCTCGGAGCTGGCTGTTTACATTCCCTGATACTTTGATCCAATGGATGTGCCCCCGGTGGAAATTACAGCATGTGACCATCCATTCCTACACTTACTGTGTTCCTATAACTGGCCTCCATTTCGCTACTTTCTACAATCCTGCTCGACTATACAGAAAATATGGATAGAAGCAATTGATTGTGGGGCCAGTTTATGAGTTCAAACTGGGGCCTCTTTCTGAGAATTTTTTGGATAATTTGGTTGAAACTTGGCCTCGCACAACCATTCTTAGGCATATTGACTATAATGGAGATCCATCCACCAATGATTAGTACAAGGAGTGGATCCAATTACAATAAACAGAAAAGGATGAATTGCAAACATTGAGTGTTCAATAAAATAAAAAAGGCAAAATTAGTTTATATAACTTAATCTTTATTTGCTTTTTTGTTGGATAGAATTTCCTTTTTAGTTAAGCAGTTTGTAATGAATACTTAATGCAACGTTCAATAATAATAAAGGCAATCCATTCCATTTAATTCAAGCACAAACTGATCATACATTTTTGCTTCTAACATATCTCCTATCGTTAATTAGCTTGCCCTTACAAGTTTTTTAAGTAACTATTTCTCTCTCTCTCTCCTTTTACATGTCCTTAATTTTTGCCTGGACTGCCTTTTCAAGGTTTTCAATCTAGCAAGACTCTTTAATTCTTAATTTTCTTGTCTCTTATTTTTGCCTAAGCAGCCTCTTTGTGAGGTTTTCTCCCAAGTGAGACTTCACAAAAAGTACTTCTTTAGCTTATCTAAGTTAATGAGCTCTCTGAATTCATTTCCTTCCAAGTTTGAAAGTATAGCAGCGCTCTTGGAGAACCACTTCTTCACCAAGTATGGACCTTCGCAGTTTGGCTTGAATTTTCCTTATGGATCCGTCATGATCATCCTGGTCAGCTTCAATACCAAATTACCCTCTTTGATTTTACCTAGCTCAATTTTCTTATTGTAAGCTCAAGCTATCCTCTTTTGATACAGTTGGGAATGATACATGGCTTTCACTCTTCTCTCATCTAAGAGCGTTAGCTATGACAATCAGCTCTCTACCCACTGATATTCGGGGATTTTAGATTCCAAAAGAACTAGCATAGACTGAATTTCCACCTCTACTGGTAATACTGCTTCATAGCCATACATAAGCGAGTATGGAGTAACTCCAGTCGAGGTTCTAGTAGTCGTCTTGTATCCCTATAGTGCGAATTATAGATAATCTGACCAATCTCAGTAGTTTTCCATCATCTTAGACAAGATCCTCTTCACATTCTTATTTATAGCTTCTACTGCACCATTCGCTTACGGTCTGTATGGAGATGACCTATGATGCTCAATCTTGTATTCTTTTAGCAAAGCTGTCATTTCTACTCGAAATTGAACACCATTGTCAGTGACAACATGATGAGGCAATCCATATCCGCATATTATGTTCTTCTTTATAAACCTCGCCATTTTTTTATCCAACAATGGCATACGATTCTACCTCAACCCATTTGGAGAAATAGTCAATGGCCACCACGATGTAGCAATGACCGTTCGATGCTTTTGGCCTTATCTCCCTTATGATGTCAATTTTTCATACTGTAAACGACTAAGGAAAAGTCATCCCTAAAAGTTTTATAGAGGGTGGATGGCTAACATCACCACATACTTGGCAATTATAACATTTCTTTACAAATTTCATGTAGTCTGCCTCCATTGTTAACCAAAAGTAGCCTTGACGTGCTATTTTCTTAGCCAATATTGTTCTATTCATATGCGGACCACACACTCCTTCATGAACTGCTTCCATAAGCTTATGGGCTTTATCTTTATCCACACATCTCAAATGCACTCCAATCAAAGTTCTCTTATACAGCATTCCATTATGGCTGATAAATTGATGAGACAACATCCTGAGAGCCATTCTCTCTTTTCTATAAGTGTCTTCTGGAAACTACCCATTTCTAAATACTGCTATAAATTTTAGAACATAGTTTCTCTATGGGGTTGATTGGCATCACCCTTATCTCTTCATAATAAGGGATTTAGGATTTTACAAGAATAAGAGGTTTGACATCTGCCTGTTTTCCTCCTTCCCACATCGAAGCTAGAGTGGCCAGGGCATCTGCCATCTGATTCTCCTCTCACAATAAGTAGACAATTTTGCATTAAGCAAAGAATAACAAAATAGTAGTTGAATATTCCCAATACAATCTCCATTTATCTTCCCTCACCTCCATTGTTTGGAGATTTGTTTCACCACTAGCATAGAGTCTTTATATATTATGATTTCTTCTGCCCCCAAATTTTAGAGTGCTTCTAAACAAAAAATGCAAGCTTCATATTCGGCATGGTTATTAGTGACTTCAAATTCCAATCTTTTCGCCATCAGGATCATTTCTTCTTTCGGTGAGATCAGAATGATACTAATGCATGCTCCTCTATTGTTGACAGCTCCATTGAAGTACATTGTCCATGTTTGGATTTCTATTGCCCTTAGGTGTTCATTTAAAAATTCCAACTCCCATTCCTGTTCATCACTCATAGGATTCTGAGCTAAGAAATTCGCTATGGTTCTCCTTTTTATCACCTTCTTGGCCACATAGTCTATGTCAAACTAAGTCAGTAGCACCAACCATCTGGCTAGTTTTCCTATAAATGATGGGATCTGTCAGAGATATCTAAGGGGATCGTGCCTAGAAAGTGCTTGAATCCTGTAAGACTAGAAGTAATTTTGGAGCTTCTTTGTAGCACAAATCACAGCCAAACATGTCTTTTCCACTAAACTGTAGTTGGCTTCGTAAGGCAGGAGCTTCTTGCTCAAGTAATACATTGCATGTTCTACCTTTTTGTTGTCTTCTTGAGCTAACATTACACCTATCGCCTCTCTTTTGATCACCAGATAGAGGATCAGAAGTTTACCCAGTCTCAGTGGTTGTAATACCAGAGGATTCATCAGATAATTCTTAATAGTTTCAAAACCTTACTAACACTCATCATCCTAGATCACCAGTTGATTCTTTCTTAGGAGCTTGAAGATTGACTCATAAATAGCAGTTAGCTTAGCTATGAACCTGCTAATGTACTGCAATCGCCCAATAAACCCTCAAACTTCTTTCTCGTTCTTTGGCATAGGCATCTCTCGGATTGCTTTGACCTAGTCCGGATCCACCTCTATTCCTTTCTAACTGATGATGTGTCCTACCATCTTTCTAAAGGTTACCCTAAAAACACACTTCTTTGGGTTCAATCTGAGATTGTAATTTTTAGCTCTAGTTAGGAACTTGCCTAAAGCCTCGAAGTGTCCTTCTCATGTTGGAGACTTCACCATCATGTCATCCACGTATACTTCTATTTCCTTGTGGACCATGTCGTGAAGCAGAGTGGTAGCCATCCTCTGATAGGTAGCTCCCACATTTTTTAACCCAAATGGCATGACTGCATAATAGTAGACCCCCCATTCGGTGGTGAAAAAAGTCTTTAGTTTGTTAATCACTACCATTATGATTTGGTTTTATCCCGAGAAACCATCCATAAAAGAGTACATTGCGCTAGAGGCTGCACTATCGACCAAGGTGTCAATATGTGGTAGTGGAAAATCATCTTTCAGGCAAGCTTTGTTTAAATCCCTGTAGTCTACACACATTTTGACCCTTCCATCCTTCTTAGGAATCGACATTATATTGGCTAGCCACCGGATGTCATCCACTACTTCCAAAAACTTCACTTTCAACTGCTTCTCCACCTCTTCTTTGATTAAGAGAGCCCATTCCGGCCACAATCTTCTCTTCTTTTGCTTTACTAGTGTAATGTGAGAATATGTAGGGATCCTATGTTCTGCAATTTCCCTATCAATTCCAAGCATATCCTCATAACCCCAAGTAAATACTTTCTTTCTTTTCTTTAGTGTTTCTTCCATTTTATTCACTCATCGGGAGTCAAATTAGAAGCAATAAGTATATTCTTAGGATTATCACATGTAACTAAATTAAATGATTTAGTTTGCACTAAATTGATGTCAAACATAAGCGTGAAGTGATCATGACAAACAAAATAACCATTAGGAAACACATCACACAAGTAGGCAAAGTCAGATCTTATTGCATTAACTTTGGAAAAGAAAAGATCATCAGTGTCAAACATGTTTGCAAGAGAAATTTCAAGATCAACATAGAAGACATCTATGATAGAATTAAAGATAAAAGATCAACATAGAAGACATCAACAGTTCAGGATTACCGGTGTAAGGGTAATTAACGCCTTTCTCCATGAACGTCTCCCATAGTGCCTTCCGCTTTTTAGCCTTAGGCTTTGAGCTTTTGGATTTCTGATATCCCAACCCGTACTTCAAAATGGGGACCTTCGGCTTAACAAACTCTAGCGACCCTTGCTGGTTCTTCCCTAGTCCCATTCCAGGCATGAAGCTCATGTTCTTTATCATGCTTGCTATTTTTGAATTTAATTCATCTTTATAGATCATGCAAACCTTAAAGCTTAAACTGGAATTTCATTGAAAGCTAGCTTCAACGCAGCGACTGCAGCTTTAGTTTTCGCTGTTATAATGACTATTCTACCCTCGTGCGTGCAAAAATTTAATTTTTTGGTGCACAGTTGATGGCACTCTCCCAAGGGATGGAACCACGACCTCCCTAATAACATGGCAAAGATAACAGGAATGTCAATGACATGCAGGTTAACCCAACCCTCAAGGGGTCCTGTATTGAACAACGCCCTAAAGGTTCCTTCAACAGGCCTTTTCGTGTCATCATAGGCCTTGATGACTACCTCAGATGGCTTCAGACCGAATACTACTAGTCCTAACTTAGGCAGGATTTTTAAAGGGCACACATTGATAGCAAATCCGTTATCCACCATCACACAGCAAGTAAGTTTCCCTTTCACTTTGACCTTTATGAACAAGGCTTTGTTGTGGTCTCTGCCTTCCAAAGGTAGGTCATCATCTGTAAAAATAATTGCCCCCCGAGGGCTCTCTATTAGTGAATCCACCATTTAGTTGGGAGTATGGGTTGCAAGAATCTTCCTGTGATCAAGGGCCATAACCAATGCCTCCTGATGGGCTTTGGAGTGCATCAGCAGCTCCCAAACACTAGCGAGAGTCTTCTCATCTCTCTTGGTTTCAATAGCCTTCTCATCAACTTTCTCCTTCTCCTTCAATTCTTCTTTTGAGCTAGTTTTCTCTTCCTCTGACCCCATTGATCGAGCTTCTACTTCCTTCTTTTCATCCTTTCCAGCTAATTGGGCTTTCTTTCCCTTATAACTCTTCCACAGATCAATTTTTCCCTCTTCCTTATCATCAAAACTCCAAATATCAAGAATGTTTACATTTAGATCTGTAGGCTACTAGTTCAGATTCAGGTCTTTGGTTTTAGGTTCTAGGGATGTGGGTGTGGCATCAACAAAGGAATTAAGGACTTGTTCCTCTGTCAAGCCGGTATTGATCATGAGAATGCAGAGATTTGGTGGTGGCACATTGCGGTAGTTGGTAAAGGGTTATTTCGGGTGTTGGGTTTTCTAGTTCCAAGATTGGTTATCTTGCCTGAATCGATTAAATAATGAATCTCATGCTTCAGGCAACCACAGCCATCAGTGTCATGTCTGATGGTCTGATGATATTTATAATATAGCTTTAGGTCGGCATTTGAGAAAGGTGGTTTTTGAGGTAAAGGTCTCAAAAGGTTGTTCTCAATCAACTTTTCTAGAACTTTAGAAAAAGGTTTTCTCAAATTAAAAAACCTTCGGGGTTGCCTAATAGGATTCATCTATATGTTATTATTCGGTCCAATCCCATTACTGGATCCTGTCCCTTCTCTGCTTGCAATCTTCCTGTCCCTTCTCTGCTTGCAGATCTTCCACTGAAAAATTTCTTGTCTTGGGCTAGGTCGGATTCCTTTTGTACCTTGAATTTGTACAGTTCTTCAAAATTTTGGATCCTTAAGTCTTTCAGCTTTTTTAAGAGTAGAAGCATACGTCCTTCTATTGTTATTACTAACTGATCGGTCTCAGCAGGTTGGTGCTTCATCTATGCCAACTTAGCTCTCCACCTTATCAGATAATTAGCAAAAGACTCATTAAAATTTTGATTAATGTTCTGCAAGTCTCTTAAAGATGCCTCCATTTGAATATTAAGCTATACTGCTTGACAAATGCAATGCATAACCCCTCCCAATCAGCTTGGATGTGAGATTCCAAGGCATAATACCATCTGATCGACGCTCGCTCCAAGGACAGGGGAAATTGCTTGAAAATTTGTGCTTTGTTCAAGCCAATTGTCCTCATGTGTGTGACATATTGTTTAAGGTGCAAGTGAGGGTCCTCAACATTAGTGAACTTCTTCATGTCAGGGAATTTAAATTTTTGGGTAAAGGGTCATCATCTTCATCCAGACTCAAGTTAGTGTAGTTTATCAGAGCATCTATCCCCTTTTCTTTCATCATCAGCTGCATTTGGGCCATGGTATTGGTCAAATTCTTAGCCCATTCAGACTTCTCCATATTTTCTACAGTGTCTGCATTCATATTTTGTTGGGTCCCAGGTTCTGCTAATAGAGTCTCTTAGTCATCTTCTCTTTTCTGTCTTCTGAAATTTTCAGTGTCCAATTCCAATAGCGGTGGGTGTTATGCTAGTTGGTTTTACCTAGCGGGACCCATCATTTCTCCCATCATCTCTCGTATGATTGTTCAGGTCTGTTCAACCATTTCTATATTCAACTGTTCTTTAAAAGTTTTAGCATTAAATTCTGCCATTGTTGTTTCTTCCAAAGTTCTAATTAGTTGACCGGTGTTGAATCATACCCAAGCAGAAGACTGATGAAGATCTATATCTACAATCATCATTGATTAGAAACATGCATGGCGTGTATGCATGATATGCAAAGCTTCGTTAATCCAAAGGAAAAAAAAGTAAACAAATATTCTATTTACACATAACACAGCTCTTCAAACGGTAACTCCACCCTTATTTCTTCCGCACGCGTATTCAATGGCGAGTTTCTTATCCTAGGATTGTTGAACAGGTTTTGATTATAAATAGGGGATAATAAAACCAATCAAAACTGACGTATATAAAACTCTCACAACAATACAAACAACCAATAATTCTTTTGAATAAAACCAAAGTCCATTTTAATGGGCCATAATGGGCATGACCAGCCCATATTGACATAGTGCATTTTAAATGGGCTTGGGCTTTATAGGGAGAACTACTATATGGCATCAAATACATGCATTTAGGAAAAATTCTAAGGAAGTTGTTAAGTCATTACATGAGTTGAGTCGAGAGTAATAAGCTTTAACTCCCACAACTATATACCTCCATTACCTCTCACCACTCAAAGGTCCATATGACATGGATAAGTACGTGCTATAAGTGACAATAATCGAATACTCCACCACCAGGTTTGAGTAAAATGCAAGCAACAAAGCAAAGACTATTGTCGGGTTATTCAGGATTGTTATGCACATTGTATGGAAATGTGTAGTGGATGCAAGAAAATGCAAAGGAAATAAAGAAATAATTAAAGATGATAAATTACAAAACACTGGAATCAGTTTCTCTAGTCCTCAGTGGAGTCGCCACTATAGGCGGCGGGGTCTAGCGTGCGCCTAAGTGTTTAGCTACCATGACACTGTACAAGCTCAAGGTTTACTAGGAAATATAAAATGGGCTTGAGGGCTCATTATAGAGATTAAGTCGCCACCCGGATAAAATCCAGGACACACTATACAACAACTGGATTCCACGGAGGTTCCCAAAAGCTGACATCAGAGATCGGGTTCGGAAACTAGGTATGGGCTTTTGGAATGCCCACCCAACCTTGTGGTTGGCCTTTGTGTGTGTTTTGTATTTTATAACCTTTGGTTATTTAATTATTTCCTTATTACCGTATGAATTTCAATCATTTCCAATTTTATGTTTAAGTTCAAGTTAGCACATTAGCCCCGTTTACATGCTTGTGGCCCAAAAATTCAATCAAATAATAAATTACACAAATACATATCAAATAAATTAGGAAAGGATTAGGGGTTACAACATTTTACTTCAAATAAAAGTAAAATAAACAATAAATAAACTTAAAATAAATAAAAAATAAATCGATAATAAATCAAAATTAAATCATCAAGAAATCCTCTCCAGAACTAATTAAGGAGATGGACTCCTAATGATTTGATTAAAATCACTCTAATATTCCTACAAAACTCAAGAGTTAGCCCATCTCACAAAACAACAATTATTATTTGCAAAAAAAAAAAATTAAGTTAAAGTTATGTAAAACAGGCATAAATACTCATTTAAACATGAATTGGTATCTTATTACTCTTAATAGCATAGTGACTTCATGTAAGACAGGGGATATAACATGGAACATGTACATAATAAACGTAAATCATGTAAAATAACAATAGCAACTAAAGACTAATACATGCAAGACTCTAGCATAGAGGCATCGCCTCCTAGCCAAGAGGCAACTTCAAGTCACCTCAATGTGAAGGGGCGATGCCTCATTGAAGAGACGTAGCCTCTTCAACAGGCACAGAAGCAGGCTACATTTCTTAACTTCTAAGAAATTTTAAAATAAACATGGATAAGTAAAGATTAATGCAAATTGATGTAAATTTACAGCTAATATTTAGTATTTCATATATTCATGCCTTCAATATAACCTCAAATAGGCAATAAACACAGAGACAATTATAGAAATCCAAGAAATCAAACTTTTATATAAAATAAACAACTTTAAGCTTAAAAGTGGGATTCTCAATGATTTGAACATGTTCGATACTCCTAACTGAGCCCTTAGAGGTTAATTTGCTTGTTCTGATGCTTTGAATATAAGAGCTCCTTCCTTCTTCCTAAGAAAATGGATTCTCAAGCCTAAAAGGGCTCTTTCTTCTTCCTCTCTTTTTTTTTCTCTTGTTTTCTCTTCTAAAATGTTCTTCCCTTTTTTCTCCTTTCTTTCCTATCTAAAAAAATGGCTAACCCCTTTAGCCAGCCAAAAAACCTCTCCTTTAAACCTCTAGTCTTTTCTTTTTTATTTTTTCAAAAATTAGCCTAAGATAAAAGATCATCATTCTTCATCATTCCCCTAGCTTTCCCACCTTTTTCCTGCCCTAAAAGTCTCATTTTTATGTTCAAAATCTCCAGGTATGTGATATATAGGCCCACCTCATGTTTATGGTAGCCATAAATGACATTTAAAGCACCAGAGATCGGCTACAAAGTGGCACCACCTCTTTGATGAGGCAGCGCCTCACCGATGCCCAGATAAAGAGGTGATCGCCTCTTTGATGAGGCGATTGGCTCATCAGCCCAGGCCTGGATATGGTCTTTGGGCCAATGGGCTTTTGGCTTGGGTTGGAATATTTTGGGCTTGGTTCTAAGGTTTTGGACTTTTGAGTCTATTCTAGAGAAGGCTTTGGACTTTTGAGTCTATTCTAGAGAAGGTTTTGGGCCCTTCTTACATTCAGAACTCGTTCTATCTCATCATCGGGCTTTCGTTATGGGCTGACCAAACCGAAGGTGTCCACAACGTATTAGTAGAACATTGTATAACGTGACTATTTAATGAATCTTATATCATGTAGAAATTTTTTTTATTTATAAATTTAACCTTGACATGAAATTGGCTTGTAAAAACTCGAATTTAGCTTATAATTTAATTTAATATTTTTAGTTATTCAATTTTATATTTAAATAGTATAATTTTAATTTGTTTATGTTTTTTATCTCATTTTTATCAAAATATTTATATATCAATATCTTTTAATTTGTAAATTTATTTTATATATGTAATATATATTAATATAGTACCATAAAACTTGAATAACATAAAGTATAATTTAAATTAAATCTTTACCTTATTAATTATTAAAATGATAAAATTATGATAATAAAATTTAATTAAAATCCATAGATCAATTGATAAATGAATTATTTTTAATAATAAATTAAGTTAAAATTTTTGACATAAGTTTATGAAAGGGATAACGTTCATTTATGCCCCTAATGTTTTTTCCAAAGCCCAGATAAGCCCTCGATTTTTTTTTAGCTCAAATACGTTAGGGTTTCATTAAAACCATGTTTTTTTGCCTCTCTTTACAAATGAAGGTTATCTCCGTTTAATCATTTGATGACATGGCAAACTTGACCCTTTTTTTTCCATTCTTCTTCTCTACCAAACTTTTGCCTTCACCTTCAACACTATCACCACCACTACCACACCACAACTCCATCAAATCTATTCCTTGCCTTCCTTTTTTCTCTAAAAAAAAAATGGTACTGGGCTCAATTTTGTGGATGCGTGTGTTAGCTTTGGTGAGCTAGCAAAGAAGCATGCTAAACATAGCACTTATGTTCAGAAAATGAACTACACTCATTGTCAAAAAAAAAAAGCAGCAGCACTTAAAAACTGGCATCATATAGCAAAGAAGCATGCTAAACACAACAAGCATTATGAGTATCATAGACCAAGGTCAAGCAGACCACAAACATAGTAAGATCTGCTACATTCAGTGAGTTCACCATCAAATTCATGTATTTATATCTAACCATCTCTGCAAATAAATAATAAAAATTTTGCTTAATCTTTAGCTGCTCTTGCAGCTCCAAGGTTCACATCTTAAGAACTAAGTCTTTAAAAGGCCAAAATTTGTAGCTCCTCAACCGCCACCAAAAATAGTGCTTCTTAGATCAATAAACAACTAGCAATTAAGTAAAATTCCAACTCCACCGCCAATTAAGCCATAACTAATAAACACACAACATAACAACAAACATTGAAAAAATAAAAATCAAAAATTTCTTTTCTGTAAGCTCTAAGAGGGACAAAATCAAACATGTTATACGTAATTAGAAAAAAAATAGAAGTAAAGCAGCCTTGATAAGAGATGCAGATAAGATTTAAAAAAGACCTCACATTTAATGGAGATGGAGAAAGATAAGAGATGCTGAATTCGCCAAGAAAGAGTTCTTTGTCGTCAGTAATGATGGTTCTAGCACAAGCAATTGCAACTCTCTCTACTATACCTTCAATCACCCCTCCATGCAGTCCATTGAAGATATTCTATAACCCAAAAATGCAAAACAGAGAGAAGATTTTGCTTCTTCTAGTGGTGATATGTCGCTGCTGGTTGAAACAGAGTTCCTCATCATTTTTACCGAACAACACCATTGACACACCTAAACACCTCCACCCTTAAATTAACACCAATGCTACCAATTAATTTATAACCACCATCATCAACAACATAAACAAACAAGTAATCAGACACAACACTAATTATTGACCTCAAGATCATTCAAAAAAGAAAAAGATCAACCAATAACAATTAAAAAAAAATCAAATTAACATGAGCCGCAAAAAAATCAATGCTAAATGTCCGATGCAATCACTCAAAAGGAAAGAAAAGGTTCAGCAAAACAGAAAACGTAGGCCTTGGCTTCAATTACAGGTCATGATATGATTGAAAACATGGAAATGAAAATGATGATTGATTGATAGATGAATTAATTTATGAGAGAAGAGAACCTTGAGAGTGCGAGGAGCAAGAGAAGAGAAAAAGAAACGCCATGGTTTGCAGGCGAAAAGGATGAGAAGAAGGATGAAAAGAAGCATAAGGACACTGATAATGCTCACTACCAGAAGCATAAGGCCCTCTACAAACATCAATATAAGCTCGCCAAACCTCCTTCGCAAATTTTGATCGCTAGATCTGTAATTGAAGCAATCGGCATTTTTGGGTCAATGTTCTCGCAAAGATGAACCACCGGGAACAGAAAAATCTAGCAGGTGGAGCCATTTTGGTTTGGGATAATTGAAAAAAGGACTTAAATGAGAAGGCAAGGAAGAGAAGAGAAGGTAAAGAAGAGATTTGATGGAGTTGTGGTGTGGTAGTGGTGGTGATGGTATGGTGAAGGTGAAGGCAGAAGTTTGATAGAGAAGAACGGGAAGAAATAAGGAAAAATTTAGTTGAAGAGAAAAATTAGGTAAACATATCCATTTGGTAAAGTTTATTTTCCAATTTTCATTTGCCATCTCATCAGTGGTTTAACGGAGATATCCTTCGTTTGTAAAGAGGGGCAAAAAAACATGGTTTTAATGAAACCCTAAGGTATTTGAGCCAAAAAAAAAATTAGGGGCTTATTTGGGCTTCGAGAAAAACATTAGGGGCATAAATGAACCTTATCCCTTTATGAAATAATTTAACTTAATTTTATTATTTAAAATAATTTTATTAAATAAAAAATTTAACTTAGTAAACTTTCAGTTAAATAATAAAATTGGGTTAAATTTAACTTAATTTTTATTGAATAAAAAATTTTAACTCTATAAAATTTGAGTTAAACAATAAAATTCAGTTAGGTTATTTATATTAATTTATGAACTAATTTAACTTAATTTTATTAAATTAAAACATTAAATTAAATATAAAATAACCAATCTCGAGTCAAGTTTTAATTTACAAATAAAAAATATTCTACATGATATAAGTTTAATTAAATAATTGCATTGCACAATCAGAAAAATAAAAACTCAAGGACTTAACTAAATGTAAATAATTCATTAAGAACTTATCGAATAAAATTTGAAAAGTTCAAATTTAATAGAAATAGTATAACGTGGTAATAATTTAAGGAAAAATCTGTTCAAATTTATCGGACATGAAATTAAAGATGAAAATTATAAAAATAAAAAATTTGAAGACTCAATTAAAAAATAATTCAATAAGGACCAATTGAAAGAAAACCGAAAAGCTCTATGCCCTTAAAAATGGTTTAAGTTAAAATATTATTGTGATCGTTACCTTTTTTCAATGACTGAATTGAATAGTAATTTTCATTTTCTCCAGTACAGTCAAAAAGTTCCTGCTCATCTTAAATGTATTTTTTCTGAAGGAGTGACTTTTAATTGATATTGCACATGACTATCTCAGCATTATGAAGATGGTTGTTGACTTGACTTGTCAAAGAACAGTGAAATGTGAATTTATCTGTCCCCTTTGCATTTTCCTTGAGAATTGATAACCATTCCTTTTGTTATTACAATTACAACGCTGAAAATCATTCCAGTTGTTCGTAATGAAGAAAAAATAGAGCCCATCGGTTGCTACAATACTTAAATTCTGTAAGTTTAGGCTTGTGTTTTGCTTTTTAGCTCCTGATAAGGGCAGTGCTGCATTTACCTTTTGCATTGTTTGTTATTTTTTACTGTGTCGTGTAGATTTTGTTTCGCTTACATCTCTATCCTTTCAATTCCATGATTTTGCTGGCACATCTGTTCTTTCACTTCCATTACTATATCACTTTACATTGTTGTGCATCTGATTACCGCATTCTTCTTTATTTTGAGATTTGAGCACAGTTTAATATATTTATTGGCGACTGGTGAACATTCCATATCAGGATTTTGGATGTGGAAGATGGTTTCAAGGTTGATTTAAAAACCATACAACTTCTTCTAGATTTGGGAAAGATGCTTTTATGACTTGATCTAAAGCAAAGCTAGCTTCATATAGGCTGTTGGCAGGATTGGGAAACAGAGAACTTAGGATTCCTGCATGTATCTTTTATTCAAGCTTTGATTCTGCCTCAGATGCCTCTTCCTATGGTGATCTGAGCGGTGAGAACAAGTGAAGGTGGACCTACATGACACAGAAGCTCACCGCATGGAGATCTCCATTTCTACATGGTTTTGGTATTTTTCTGTTCTTTTCATATGATAGATAAACATTCGCTGAGTAGCAAAAATAAAAATATCATTTAAGCCTTAGCAACACAGTTGGAGGATAAGATGGATTCTGAATTTTTTCAACTTGTAGCAATTTCCAGTCACCAGGTGAAGTCCTCTTTGCAATTATGGATGTAAAAGTGAGACATCGTTTGGATACATGCGTAAGTTCTTATGGCTTCCATGAGCATTCAAACAGCTTCCTCTTCACATTCATCTTCATTTTCTCCACCTTCTTCAAGCCCTCAATGGAAATACGATGTATTTCTAAGTTTTAGAGGTGAAGACACCCGCTTAAGCTTCACAGATCATCTCTATGCTGCTTTAAACCGGAAAGGAATTATTACCTTCAGGGATGATGAGCGCCTTGAGAGAGGAAAAGGCATTGCACCGGAACTTTTGAAATCAATTGAGGATTCAAAGTTTTCAATTGTTGTTTTCTCTAGAAATTATGCTTCTTCAACATGGTGTTTGGATGAACTTGTTAAGATTCTTGAGTGCATGGAAGCAAAGGGACAAGTAATTTTCCCAGTGTTCTATAATGTTGATCCTTCTGATGTAAGAAAACAAACAGGATATTTTGAGAAAGCTTTCGCTAAACATGAGAAGGATTTCGGGCAAAATTTAGAGAAAGTAAAAAAGTGGAGGGCTGCTCTGACGAAGATCGCCAATTTATCTGGATGGGATTCAAAGCACAAGTAATATCCTGCTTCTTTCACCTGCTGCATACATCCATCTGCTATTATGAAAATAATTAAATGATTACAAAAACCAATATATTAAGCTGCACATTGCACAAATACAAGAAAATAAAAAGCCTTGTGGTTCAGTTGAATTTTTAAGAGTGTGTTCGGTATAAATAAATTCTACAAAATTTTGTGGGATTCATTTGCAATTCCAAATAATATTCGTTTGGTTTAAATGAATATGTTGTAAAATTCATTTACAATTCTAAATTTTTAAATTTATAAAATTGATTACATCAAATTCTAATAAACTGGTTGGAATTTAGAAATGAATTCCACAACTTTTAAATTTATATTTTTAAATAACTAAAATATCTCCCATTATTTTTATTTTCAAAAGTATCTTTCTATTTGAAACGATATTTTTTAAACAAAATAAAAAAAAATTAACTTGAATTCTATATTTATACTAAAAATAATATAATAACATATAGAATTCATTTGAAATGGTTTACACAAATTATTCATTTAAATTAAACACACTTCATTCAGAAAATTCACTTTGGAAATGATATGAATCAAACATAATGTAATTCATGAAATTTCAGTACCTTGTAACAAAATTTTTAAGTTTCTTGCCCTCACTGCTCATGAAAGCTCATTGTTATTCTTGCTCCTTTTACAGGCATGAATCAATGCTGATCCAAGATATTGTTGAAGAAATATTTACTAGATTGATTCATCCATTCTCATCCAATGCAAAGGATCTTATTGGAATGGATTATCATCTGGAGAAATTGAATTTGTGCTTAGGTACAAAATCTGATGATGTTCGCTTTGTGGGGATTCATGGGATGGGTGGGATAGGAAAGACAACTCTTGCTAGAGTCATTTTTGATAGAATCTCTAATCAATTTGAAGCCAGCTGCTTTCTTGCAAATGTTAGAGAAGTTTCTGAAAGAAATGGTATAGTTCTTCTACAACAACAACTTCTATGTGAAACCTTGAAGGCAGAGAGTATTAGAATATCGGAAGTTGACACAGGTACGAGTATACTAAAGAACAGACTCCGTCGCAAAAAGATTCTTGTTGTTCTTGATGATGTTGACAAGCTAAAGCAACTTGAAGCTTTAGCTGGAAAGCATTATTGGTATGGCACAGGAAGTAGAATCATCGTAACTACTAGAGATGCACATTTACTTGTTAAGCATGATGTAGATGCAGTATATAGGATGGAGGAACTAAATTACCAGGAAGCTTTTAAACTATTTAGTTTGAAAGCCTTTAAGGATGATCATCCTGTGGATGATTTTGAGGAGCTGTCTAAAGAAGTTGTGAGATATGCTCGTGGATTACCATTGGCTCTAGAAGTCCTTGGTAGCTTTTTATATGGTAAAAGTCTAGACGAATGGGTTAGTGCAGTGGCAAGAATAAAAGAAGATTCTGAAAAAGAAATTCTAGATAGACTGGAAATAAGTTTCCATGGACTACAACCAAGAGAAAAGAAGATATTTCTGGATGTGGCATGCTTCTTCAAAGGGATGGATAAGAATTATGTAATGCAATTGCTCGACAGTTTTGGTTTTTATGCACCCATTGGAATTCGTGTTCTCCTTGATAAATCTCTCATAACCATTGTTGATAATAGTAAATTGTGGATGCATGATTTGCTGCAAGAAATGGGTCAAAAGATTGTCTTGAAAGAATCACCTGATGAGCCAGGAAAGCGCAGCAGGTTGTGGCTTGATGAGGAGGTCCATCATGTGTTAACCAAAGATTCTGTAAGTGGAATTTGAAGATATCTAAGTGCACTATTTAACTTAATTAAGTACCATGTAATTCTTGTAAGTTACTCTCACTGCTCAGATTGTTTGCTTTGCTCATCCTAGCTTTTAATTGTCAGGGAACAGAAGCAGTTGAAATGATTACTTACAACTCATTTAAACAGCAAGAGGTACATTTGAGTGCCAAAGCCTTGTTGAAAATGAACAAGTTAAGATTCCTGAAAATTTCGACTGTAAAACTTCCCCAAGGCTTAGAATATCTATCCAATGAGTTACGACTTCTTGAGTGGCATGGATATCCTTTGAAATCGTTGCCATTAAGCTTCGAACCAGAAAAAATGTTTGAACTGGAGATGAGGTCGAGCTGCATCAAAGAGCTATGGAGTGGAACCAGAGTAAGATGGCCTAGCTTTGGTGCTCGTCTTTTCTTTTTTTCTTTTCTATATGATGAAGAATTATTTAATTTTGTGTCTTCAATTTTTGTTTTTCTTCCTTTAAAGAAAGAAAGAGGTGAACTTTTTTTTCACTTGTGCTTTCAACAGAGATTGGACAGGCTAAAATTCATCAATCTCAGCCATTCACAAGCCCTAATAAGGACACCTGATCTGAGTGGGGCCCCAAACCTTGAGAAACTGGTTCTTGAAGGTTGCACCAATTTAGTTGAAATTCACTCATCAACTTGGTCCCACAAAGGGCTCATTGTGTTGAACATGAAAAATTGCAGCTGCCTTCGGAGGTTTCCAAGCAGCATTGAAATGCAATCTTTACAGGTTCTAAATCTCTCTGGCTGTTGTAAAATGAAGAAGTTCCCAGAGGTTAAGGAGAAGATGGAGCAATTGTTAGAGGTGCACTTAGATGGGACTGCTATTAAACAATTACCATTGTCAATTGAACATCTCACCAACCTCGTCCTGTTGAATCTGAACAACTGCAAAAATCTTATCAGTCTTCCAATCAGCATTTGTCATTTGAGTTCTCTTAAAACTCTCACCGTCTCTGGCTGCGTTAAACTTGATGAGTTGCCAGATACACTGGGAAATGTGGAATGTTTGGAGGAACTTGATGTGGGTGGGACTGCTATAAGACAGACCCCATCTTCTATCGTCCTTTTGAAAAACCTCAAGACATTATCATTTCGTGGATGTGGACAACCACCTGCACCATGGATTTCTCTCCTCAGTTCCTTGCTCCTTCCAAGAAAAAGTTCCGAATCCATGTGTTTGTTGTTGCCTCCTTTGTCAAGTTTGAGTTCCTTGACATCACTAAATCTAAGCAACTGCAATCTGCTAGAAGGAGTAGTTCCCAGTGATCTTGGTTGTTTATCATCATTAAAGATATTGGATTTAAGTGATAATGGATTTGTTAGTTTACCTTCCAGCATCAGTCAACTTTCAAATCTTGAAATCCTCAACTTGGAGAGTTGCAAGAGGCTTCAATCACTCCCGGAGCTCCCTGCGAATGTAACATTTGTAGGGGGAGATGATTGTATTGAACTGGAAAATTTCCCAAATCCAGTGAAGTTAGGCATCTCAACACATTCAAAATTCAATCTTTTTAATTGCCGTAGATTGGTTGACCATCTCAATTGCAATCTGGCATGGACGTGGCTGAAAACATACCTTAAGGTCTACCTCTCTTCCCTACCACTCCTCTCGCTATATAGGTATACATCACTCGAACTCGTTCATATTAAATATCTTCATATTTATGTTACAGGGACTTTCTAGTAATAGCAATGGATTTGATGTTTGCCTTCCTGGAAGTGAGATTCCAGAGTGGCTAATCCATCAGAGCATGGGTAATTCGGTAAGTATAGATCTACATCCACATTGGAATGACAGTAATCTGGTGGGATTTGCTATGTGTGCTGTTTTTAGACTCCGAAGTCCAACTGCTCTTACTAGTCCAAATAATGACACGAGACCATACTATAGTAGGCCAACAAATATTATACTTGCTTGTTTCTTTACAAATGATCAAGGTGAGTACCTTATAAGTAAACACACAGGAGCCTGGTTTCCTAACTGTGGCTTAGTGAAAAAATGCTCCCAAATTGGGTCAGATCATATTTGGCTCCTGTATAGACGATCACAACTTGAAAGAGATACATTGAATGAACTTAACCGCCTTACACTTTCATTTCATCGTCAATACGGTTCTGGCTGCGACATAGAGATCCGGAAGTGTGCATTGCGCCTTGTATATGCACAAGATGTTGAAGAATTGCAAAGAACAATGAGCAGCAGCTCCTTACATCGAACAATGAGCAGCAGCTCCTTACATGAGGACTTGGACACACTCTCTGATGATTTTGAGGAAGCAGGGAATGAACGGATTGTGAGTAAGCAAAACATTGATGACATTGATGGCTATGATGGTCCAGAAGGAGCAAAACGTGTAGTAGAAGCTCAACTGAAGAACCGCAGGCTAAAAGATTAAAAAAGCTGTGACCCTTTGCACGCCTTTCCTGGCTTAAACTTATTTTTAGGAAGATTATAGAGTTTGTCAAGGGGAAAAAAAAAAAAAAAACCATTGCTTTGTCAATTTAATATGCATTTTATGATTTTTGTTCACATCATAGTTGGAGAGTGTCTGTATCATAAAGCCCTAAATGATTTGCATCTCTCTTTAAATAGGGAATTCACTAAATTTCATTTTGAAAAATAAAAATGTTCAATATATGAGAGAAGGAGAAGCAGAAGCTAAATAAAACCAGATTTGTAACCAAGTCCGACTTCAACTGACGTATTAGAGAGTTGCTTTTTCCATTTAATGAGAACATCATCTTTGGATAAGATGAAAACGCTGGAATTTGATATTATTTGAATATCTTGAAGTTGCATGTCTGAAATAATAAATGGGATGCAAATGTATATGCATTTATCACTCATCAAGTGTAAACACCATAAATCAAGGTTTTGAAATCCAGTCACCAATTCGAAAACATTACAAAGTTAAAATATTAAAATTCAATTAGGGTCGAATCGATATTGAACTATAAATTCTAGTTGATAAAACATGAATGCTAATAATAATTCTATAATATAAAAAAAATTGATGTTGATAAAAAATTGTCATATTTCTGTAATAAAAAAAAGGCTAAATGTATAGTTTCATCTCTAAACTTTATAATGTATAGTTTCATCTCTAAACTTTATATAATTAACCTTTAATGCTATTCAATTTTTATTATTATCTATTCAATCTTTAAATTTTTATTTTGAATCTATTTAATCCATATAATACAAGAAATCAATGTATTTTATAAACAAACATTGATAAAAAAAACACACAAAAAAAAGGGAAACTAATGTGTACCCAAAAATCAATTTAAGAAGATAAATTTATTTTTGAAAAACAAAAATGTTCTCTCTCTCACATACACATATTGAGCAGTTATATATAAATATATATATATATATATATATATATATATTTCGACACATTGTAGTTTCACCTCTAATTATTACAACCTCAAGTCTATTCCTTAGAATTCTTCATATCATCACTTAATTTAACAATTTTCCCATTCTAGCAACATACATATTTCTTATGAGTTATTCTACAATACAAATATGTGTATCTATACAAATGCAATGAGAAACGTTAAATTTAACGCATGAATTCAAATTTTTTGATTCTATTGAACTTCAAGTGTTTGTCTACGCTGACAAGTCATACGTTCAATAGAATCAAAAAATTTGAATTCATAAGTGTAATAGGAAAAAAATAAAAGTTCATACATGTAATAGGAAAAAAATAAAGTTGAAGTGTGTAATAGACTAAAGTGATAAGTTCAGGTGTGAAAGAAAGTATTTTGCCATATTTTAATGCCAACCATAAAAACATAGCCATCATAAGACATTCATTCACACTCTCTCTTTTTGAATATACATGAAATCCATAAATTACAAATATTTAACAAAATCAGCATTTAAAATAATATTCTTGTCCACTCTATGACAGAAAAACATCTTAGTAGAACGTTAACTCCTTGACTCACTACTACTCATAAAGCTTGGTGCACTCTGAGCTATCTTCCAATAGCTCCCCTTACCACTGATGACTGTAGGAAAATATTAAAGATTGATTTTGCACAATGGTATATAGAAATAGAATGTACGTCATTAAATGAATATAAATTAACTAAAAATAAATAAAATCTGAATTGTAAAAAATTTTCTCTAGTACCCAATTATTGAAGTGAACCATATAAACATAAAAGACATAAATATAAAAAGAAATGGACAACATATTTTAAGAAATATAATAGAAAATTAGATCAGTCAAAATGTAAATGTTATATTTGTATACAAAAGGGACATTTTGTAAATGAATGCCCAAATAAGAAAAATAAGAAAATAGAAGGATATATAATAATTCTAGAACTTTCAAAAATAAGTGAGGACGAAACTATATACGAAATAACTTCCAATGGATCATCAAAATCTGATTAAACAAGAGAACAGTGATATAGGAAGGATATATATAGAACAAGAATTTGATAGTGAAAAATATTTAGAATTAATAAAGTATGAACCAATATTAGTATAAAAGAGATTTTTGAAAAACAACAACCAAACAATAATTTTAGAAATATATTTAAAAATCTAATCTTTAGAAGAAAAAGAAAACAATATTATGTAGAAAAAGTAGCCGAAAAAGCAATTGATGTAGTTGATATAGAAGGAAATACTAAGATATCAATTCTTAATAAAGAAATGATATAAAAAAATGAAAATATCGAAAAAAGAAAGATACCAATATAAAAATTTACAAATAAGAGGAATAAATATAGTAGTAAAATCTTATTTTCAACCTCATATTAATTCACATTTTTAGTCTAGTTATAACAGATGATAGAATGAGACAGTTTAAGAGATAGTATAATAGGAGAATTAGACGCAAATTTGTGTTATAATAAAGCTGTTATAAACATATTTCCAAACTTCAGCCTCAATTTCAGAGATGAAAATATAGATCAAGCATTAAGAATATATAATAAATTTTTTAGAATAAAAGCACCTCTAGGAAGCAAGCTAATTAGTATAAAAATAAAAACTTTATATGCAGTTACTACTAAGCATGAAGTTTATAATAATAAGATATTAACAAGTAATGAAGTACCACCAGTATTTAGAAATTTGAATGAATATAGACCAAGAGAAATAACTAATATTTATAATTATCTTGAAAATTATACTGTAAAATTTGACAATACTGAAAAGTTAGGAAAACCTAATAAAAATAAAAATATAGATATACATAAAAATTATAATGAATTAGAAAGATCATTGACAATAGAAAGAAAATGTATATCAAAAGTCCCTAGTAATAGTCAAATAACAATGAAAAATTTTATTGTAGACACCACATTAGAAAGACAAGATCATCAAATGTATATAGAAGCAAAAATAAAAAATAAACAAATATCAGTATCAATAGATACAGGATTATGTGCTTCTCATATACACAAATTATTATTAGACTCAGAAGATGAAACACAAATTTTAAGAGAACCTTATACATATATATATCAGAATGAGGAATATACACTTT
>CATIWM010053194.1:0-29068 GCA_949671775.1 Mallotus repandus
AAGAATGAAGAACACAATGATTTAAGGAGTTCAGATTCAACAACAATCCTACGTCTCCACCTAACTTATCCCCAAGTTAAGATTTTCAATCACCCACAATCTTATTCACAAGATTGAGATTACACAAGAGTTTAAGGCTCACTCTTACAACCTTACAAACAAGAGTTTCTAGGCTCACTCTAAAACCTAATCCCAAGTGTTTTAATGGCTAAACACTTAAACCAATTCCTTTAGAAATAAATCTCACTTCCTCTCTAATCTATTCCAAGACTTAAATGAAGTAGAAATTCTATTTCTAATACACAACCAACTCTCACAAGAGTTAATGAAACTAAGACTGAATAAATTGAAAGTTTGAGAGCTTTGATGAATGCTTAAGAGAGAATGTATGATAAACAAGTTTCTTGGCATTCAATTGAGCTCTAGGAGGTGTTTATGTAGATAAACACTCAAAAATATAGTTTTTGGATGTATCAATTATGTCTCCAATGTATATAAATGATTTTTGAATATTCTTGGACTTTTTGCAGCTTAATGGATGCTCACGATCGTGAGGAAGCGGTTCTGGCTCGTGAGGAAGAAAGTACTAGCCGTTACCTTTGAAAAAAAGTCAAAAATTCCCATTTTTTGCTGTCAGAGGAGTTCTCACTAGCTGATCATGGCTGGTCACAATCATGAGCTCTCCTCGTGAGCATCACTGCCTAAATCACTCATAAAGGCACAAAAATGATGCTACAGGAGGTTGCTCGTGAGATGTTCGAGAAGGTGCTCGTGAACGTCACTAAAGAAGATCGAATTATCCTTATATTTATTCATAAAAGTTGTATATAATTGTCTTATCTTTCCATAGCACTTAGAATCATCACAATTGGACATCTTTAGCTCAAGATATTGCTGAAATACTAAGAGCTTCTCAACTTAAGATGAAAGCTGCATATGCTGACTTCGATTCAATATTTGCATATCCAAATGAGCTTGGATTTTGACAAGTAAGCTTAATTCGGAAAAATTAAGATGTCTAATTCAAATGTTAATAATATCACTTCCTTATTATAGAGCTTTAAGAATGTCAAAATCTTCCTTGAATCTAGGAAGTCAAATTAGCCCAAAAGCATGCTTAACTCTATTTTGATTTCCATGATAGTCCTAGCTTATACACACTTAAACAACCATATTAAATGCTTAAAATTAAGATTATTAAGATCAAAATTAAGATTGATTATTGCTAAGGTCAACAAGTCTCATTGGCAGTTGGTTAAATGAATTCTTTGTTATGTTCATGCCATTATTTCTTATGGTTTACCCATTCGGAAGACATCTTTGGATGCCATGGTTGCATATAGTAATGCAGATTGGGTTGGTTGCCTGGACACTAGATTGTTCACAATGGGTTTTTATGTATTTATAGGCACGATGCTGGTATCTTGGTGTGCTAAGAAGCAACATACTATTTTGCACAGTAGTGCTGAGTTTGAGTATAGAGCACTAGTTATTGTTGTTGCAAAAATATGTTGGTCTATATTGATAGATTTAAAGGTTACACCACATTTATCGATTGAAGGGTTTTGTGAAAATGTATCGGCCGTTTATCTTACTACTAATCCAATCAACCATGCACGAACTAAGCATTTGGAGCTCAACTTGCAAAGGGTCCGCTGAGGAGACATTCTTATTTTTCATGTCTCAGTTTAAGAGCAGATTGCTAATATTTTTACAAAGAGTCTTTTAGCCTCATCTTTTTGTAATTTGCGTAACGATCTTGGCATTGCTACCCATACCCAGCTTAAAGGAGGGTAATAGAGTATAGAGTTTTCTGTTGTTGTATAGGAATAAGACTCTTTCTATTTATGGTATGTAACAGCTATAACGTATAATCCTACTTGTGTGAATCACTATATATATGATGGGTGTGCCTTACTTTGAGGTGTTACAAAGTCACCTTTTTTTACTCTTGTCACCCCGGTTCCATCTGCTACTTCTTCAAAAAAGAGTTTTTGCAATTACTATAAAAAGACTCATCATATTATTTGAGTGTTGTCATTTACAAGCCAAAAGGGCTTCTGGACAGAACTTCTCATCCAAGGGTTCTCAAGCTTCGCATTTTACTATAGCTACTGCCATAAAGGGTTCTTTTGATAGCAGTTCTCCAAAATTTTCCCTTAGAGAACTTTAAGCTCTTTTTCAACAGCTCCAATCTAATTCTAGTATTTCTTCTAATTCAGTCTTATCTGTCACTCCACGTACTTCCTCTTCATGGTATTTTGATTGTGCCTATTGCAATCAAATGAATTCTAATTCATCTCTATTTAGCTCTAAGTCACATCCTTCTTTTGCACAAATTGTTCTTACTTCTGATAATTCAACTTTAACTGTTAATAGTATTGGAACTATTTCCACATCTTCTTTGATGCTACCTAATACCTTCTTGGTTCCTAAATTATCTCTAAATATTGTATCTATTGTGCAATTATGTGAACTCGGTCTTGATTTACATTTTTTTAAGTCGTGATTGTACTGTATAGGATCCGCAGACTCCAGATGACTAATACATTGTCATCTTGAGTTTGAGGAGGGATGTTAGCATAATTAGCATTATTAGATCATTGACAAATATGTAACTATTTATTTTCCTAATTTGCCTTTACCAACTTTATTTCCTCTCTTATATCTACCTCTATATATAGGTTGTACCTTATTGTATTGTAAGACATGTACAAAATATGTAACAATATTTATTTTCTCAATTTCTCCTTCAGTATATTGATGTAACAAATAAAAAGAGAACTAATATTTATGTAAAAAATAAAAAGAAAACTAACTAAGACAAAAGTTTGGTTATATGATGTTTAACATACAAACAAACAAAACAAACTATAGACTTTCAATTGTTTAGAAAACAAACAAACAAAACAAAACAAAATGTGCAAACTATGACTTTCAGTTCCTGTTAACGCTGAATATATATTCTTCAACGATTGTTTACATTTCTATGTGCGGTCTTCTTCAGCAGCCCATGGAGATACACTACGGCAGTTTTTTACTTTTTTATTCTTATCATAAAAATTTTATCACTTACCTATTCGACTTTCCATTACTGTTACGGTTAAAGTATTAATTTATTAAGTATATAAAGATTGGAAATTAGAATATAATTATGGTGTATTCAGACTAACCGTATGTATAAATTTAATATTAATAAAATATTAAATAAAATTAATTTTTTAAAAATTTCATACTCATATATATACTTTTTAAATGATGCTATTTATCAAAGAAATATAATAAAAGATTATTTAAAAATTACTCTAAGAAATTGTAATATATCCTACATCAATAATAATGAACATTATATTTAATTTATTTATATTTTGAAAAAATTATTTAAATAAATAAAAATAATAATTTACTCTATTATTACTTTTGAAAAATATAATAGATCATAGTCATATTTGAAAAGATATACAAATTATAATTAAGTGATTACATTGGTATTAAAGATTAATTTAAAATATTTAAAATTAGATAAATAATATACGAATTATTCATCTTGAATTAGGAATGATATACTATATTTTTAGAACGAAAACTATATGATATGTATTTGGCTAAAAATTAAATTATATCTATGGATAAATATGATTTATTATATGCACTAAATACATAAATAAATATAATTTTTTATTTATATATAATTTAATTATTAATAATCATAAAACGTTTTACCCTAGAATATATTATTAGTTATTATGTAATAAAATTATTAATTTATTTAGTGTCTATTATAGAAGAATCGATATATATATATATATATATATCTTTTGAGAATGTGCTAATGTATCTTTGCGAGACTTAGTTGAAGCATCTAAAAAGGTTTTTAAAGCCTAACAAAAAGGTCTTTAAAGCATTATCTGGCTATATCATAAGATATGCGAGTTAAGCCTTCAACCGAGTATACTATATATTTATACTTTTTTTTTAACAAGTTGGAGAGAGAGGAGTAGGGAAATTCGATTTCTCCCCTTTTATAAGGGTGCTAAAACCTTCTATTACTAAACTAGAAAAATCCGGCGCTATATTATTAATAATTTCACTAAAGTCTTCAGCACTATGTTAATTTCAACTTAGTTTGTTGCCCAATTTGTCTGAAACGCAGCTTTCCCGTCCGTATCAGGTTAAACGGAAGACATTTTCACAAAAGTCTTTGGCACTGTGTTATTTTTAAATTGAATATTCTTGACTTTCTTATTCTTATTTAAAGTCTAAGAAAAAGAAATACTGTAAAAATTGTAACTTTTATCATTGATTTTTTTTTTTATTATCAATTTGAAAAAAAATCACTAAAAGTAAACCAAATTTGGAATATATATTCAAATTGAATAAATTTAAATTTATGTGTTTAAAATTTATTAAACAAAATAATACTGAAAAACTTTTTAACACGTCTTAATATGTGTTTAATTTTAAAGATATTTTATTTTTTATTCATGCAAATATTATTTTATTTGAAAATAATTTATTAATTTGGTTAACATATTTAGTGCTAAATGAATGATATATATTTAAAGTTTTTATAAATAATGAAGATAATAGATAATTTAATATTATCATTAATTACTAAATATTATTTAATTAAGAACTAAAAATATTTATAAAAATTAAATATAAAATTCATTAGTATTATATATTTTTATATTTTAAACACAGTGAATTTAAATTTAATATATGTATTAATATTTTTCAACCTCTTATAAATGTTAAAATATGAATAGATATGTATTTAATTATAACAGTAATATTGGTTAATAATTATGTGAATATAATTTTATTTTTAAAATAATTTATTAATAAGATTGATATGTTTTAATATAGAGATATTCTTGCCTACACTGGGTGTAATACACTCAATGGTTAGATTTGAATGATAAAATTAAATGTTTTGTTTTCATTGGGCAACTGTTTTACACTTAACTTATGTGTCTTACATCTAACCATTGGGTGTAATACACGCAAAAATCTCCCTTAAATGAATAGTATACATTTAAAAATTTATATTTAAGAAATACAAAATTTAGATAGTATAATTAACTATTAAATTTTAAATCTAATGGTGAAATGTAATATATTTCTTAAAAAATTATGATTGATGTAAAAATTCAAAATTTGGAACAAAATTTGCTACAATTGAAAATATTAGATCTTTTTAACAAATAAAAAGTTGAAGGACCCAAATCAATTGTTCCAATGAGGATGTGATATTAACATCTCTACACTTAATTTGGACCAAAATTAATAATGAACTATATTTATATTAAATTAAAATTAGAAAAACTAAAATTTCAACAAATTGACGAAGTTATATTCTGGAAGACAATTATGCGTATATAGACAATAAGTCCAATGTATATGCCTTCTTAGAATGTTGGCAAACGTTGTTATCATATGATAGTGATAATCATCCAATTGCAATATGAAGGAAAATGCATGTGTGGAACAGAAATGTTTGAATATGGGAGATTGTTAAAAATCAAAGTATTCAGGGGGGAATATTTCACCTAACTGCGTGTTTCACATTACAAATATATACTTCTTTTAAAAAAAATCCACTCCGCAAAGGCATTACGCGGTGTAGACTCTCCTTTGGTTCTTGTTTTCTTTACTTTTTTTTTTTTTTTGTTTACTTTCCTTTAATACTCGTACTAGTTTGATTGACTTTAGTTAGGTATTGAATGCTTCACAATTTTTCTTTGTTTATTATAGATTAAATATATATTATTTTTAAATTAATTTTATTGTATTAATTTTCTCTTTTCAAATTATACCAATTAGTTCAGTACCAAAAATATATATTAATTAGTATGATGATCTTCTTAATCATATGTGATGTGAATTGAAGTAGCAGGTTCAAAAAAAAAAAAAAAACATTCAAAAGCGCGTCCAACGACAATATCCAAAAATTAAAAAGCTTCAAAAAGTTTTAATTGGATTGAATCAAGGCATTTGAAAGATTCAAAAGTAACAAATTATAATTTAAATATTTGAGGGCCAAAAAGGAGATTCAAATAATAAAAAATATATGAAAAGGACTAAAAGCTACTATCGTGGTTACACCACTTGAGAAGGTTGCATCAACCTCAAATGGGCAAGCAAGAGGAAGAAAATAAAGCTTTTACTACCATCGCAACAAAACAAATAACCGCAATAGCAATGTTTATACAACATGATTTAAATACTTGACTAGATCAGTTACAACTTGGTTAATGCATGGAGAAATGCCTTGCCACGACTTGGACCATATTCTAAAGCCTATTTTCAGTCTAATGACAATGTAATAAGCCACATTCGGTGTCCATATTCATGAAAGTTACATCATTAGTCACAAATGTGTGTTAGTGGTCAATAGAGGCCATTAGTGGGTGTTAATGTAGTTAATTGTTGTAATAACTAATTGATATCCTATATGAGTGTGTCTAGAATAGTTGTATGTTTTTTGTCTTGATTTCTATATAAACAAGACCATTTGTTGGTGTAGTGATGTATGTAATTTATACATATAATTTGAGTTGAATATTAATGAATTTTATGTGAATTTTATGGGTTAATGTTGATTATTCTTAAAGAATTTAGGTTCAGTTAGGAGCAATCTTTAGGTTAGAGTTTTAGTTAGGATTTTGGTATTTATTGTTTAATTTTAGTTTAATTAGGATTATTTTTAGTTTTAATCATTTATCCTCTTTTTGCACGTAACTATCATTCAAGGATTTCAAATTTTAAGTTCAAAAAACTAGCGTGGCCTATGATATGGGTGTGTCTTTTAGGAGCTCGTCTTCCCTTTGGCATAGTTTCTGTAGATCTTATGAGTCTTTCTTGATCGGGATGCTAGCGACCAAGCGTGCATTTAAAAGTTTGGTCATTTCTGCGAATGAGCTAATGGAGCCTAATATCGATCCTTGCTACCACTTTTGGGCGACTCCCATGAGTGTGGTGGGGAAGATTTCACACAAGATCGAATCGTGGGTGGTATGCAGGTGGATTATAGCATGAAAGTTTTGAATATGGCTAAAACGTTTGGTAGTTCCATTGAATTAACTCAAGTGGAGGCATTTTGAACTTAGGTGGGAATGGTTTGTTGATCAAGTGACCTTCAAGAGGAGAGGCGTAGACCGAGTCAGTCCCGTTGGCCCCAGGAGTCAAATTTCTTACAATTTCTCTGACTCTTTTATTTAGGCCAGCCTTATCTACATATCTGCTCACTCCAGTACGTCTTAAAAATGAGCTAACTTCTCCATCGTCAGTCTTGCCTCTAGGTTTCTTTTTGAACAGTGCCAGTTGTCCTCCTCCTTCCAAATAATTTCCTTTTTTTTTAGAGCGTGAACTTGGTATTAAGGTCAGTTTGGGTTTTGTTGAAATTTTTGTTAGCGGATCTACTTTCTCCTTTTTCTTCTTCTGGCGCCTTTCTCTTGTTTGGTTTTCCTCTTTTAGTTTTCTTTTAATTTTTGTGAATGCCCTCCACCATGGAATTAAGCTTTTATAAGGAGGAAAGGATGGCAATGGGATCAATGGGTTGTGCTGGTGTGGTCTTTTATTGATATTGGGTGGTTGTTTCCTTAATAAGGTTAATGAGGTTTTAGGGGGGTCATGATTATCATTTTTAATGGCTGAGGTGGTAGAAATGGGTGTGATAATGTTTGATCTTTGCTTTCCTCATTCTTTACGCCTTCTGCCAAGTCATACTCACCGTACCACTGATGACAGGTCACTAGGAGATCACCGAGTGAGCTTAGTCCTATGAGGCAAGGAGCGTTAGGTGGTCGCCAGCAGTGGTTATTGGCAGTGCCACTCCGACACTCGAGCTAGTGGAAGTCCGGCTTAAAAAATAATGAGGGTGTAGGTGTAGTAATGGCTGAGTATTACCTTTTTCTCCTTTGTCTGGTACCTTTTTATGAAGAGTTTAGCTTGGCTTGGAAGAGTGATTGTTCCTCGGGGTAGGGTTTGGCAGGTCTTATACTACAGCTTTATTCACGCTGATCGCGTTACCTCTCCTGTAATGATTGGGTCATTTATTATATGTGATGTTATTCTCGGACATTACGTCTATTTTCCCCACCTGTCCGGAAGCCAACTTGTGTTGGTCTACCGTGTCAAACCAATGCTGGTTTCCCTCGAGGATTTACTATTGGTCTCTTTGTTCGCTAGTCTCAGTCTCCTTATTACCAGTTTCCATTCGAAATATTTTGAATTGATATTTTGCTAATTTCATAAAATTTTATATTCTTATACGGAGCTAACTTGGATTTAATATTCTAGGGAAAAGTATTTGAACAATTCAATTTTTCAATTTATTAAAAATGGAATTAAGATAAAAATTTAATTTTTATTTTGGTGATCGTGTTATCAATTTAGAATTAAAGTAGTGCTAGTAGATTTTTGTTTGAAAATTAAATATACATTAATAATCAAGAGCTCTCACGAGCTAATACATTAACAAGAAAATTTGGAGCTAATAACCGCTCCACAGAGTCATCTAAAGAACAAGTAGCCCGTGCACATAGATGGGCAGCTACATTCGTAGATCGATGAATAAAACAGACATACACTTGATTAAAGTGATTAAAAAGAGAAAAACGATCTTCTATAAGTAAGCTAAATTGAAAAGGCATTAACAAGATTTTGAAGACAGCTCACAACTTGAAGCGCATCTGAGTCAACCACTAACCGATCGGAGTAGAAATCCTGGATCCAACTGAGAGCTTCACAAACTGACACAGCCTCAGCATCCTTTGTACTATAAGATACATGAATGCTCTTAAAGAAAGCTCTAACAAACATACATGAATGATCCTGAATCACATAACCAACCCCCACCTTGCCATGATCTGTAAAAACTGCAGCACCCTCATTGATTCTCCACCATCCTACAAGCAGTTTAACCCACATAACATCACCACCACAATTTTTTGAAATAATCTCTACCGAAACTTGCTACAATTGCAAGCACAAATGCCATTGATACAAAAAATGTCCCCATATATTCAGTAAGGAGCTTACCACTGATGACTTATCAAACTTTTTTATTTCTATGATTCCACAAATTTTAGCAAATAGTTACAAAAATCTTTATCTTCTACTTGTAAATGAGATAAAACACGTTGAATCACTCAAACATCAATTCATGAGAACAGCAAAACACATTTAAGGAGGATCTAACCCACACATCAACCGTATAAGGATACAAACCCAACAAATGAAAGCTAGTTTCAGCAACAATATTACATAAAGAGCAATTTACATTCACTGGAACTTGTCTGGAAGCTAGAGCTTGATTAGTCGGCAAAGATCCTGAATAAACCTAAGAAATTATTAATCTTTGCTGGTACTTTCAATCGCTAAATACTCAACCAACCCTTGTTATTCCTAGCTCAAGCTGTTGTTGTAAACTTTTATAGCAGCTACGAACTATAAATTTACCATAGGTGGATAAGCTCCAATACCATGAGTCAGACACTAATATGTTACTTAAAAGAATCTGAAAGATTTGAGTTTGATCATATGCATTAAATAAAATATGTTATAATGTTTATGTCCTATATGATAGCATAGATGTCACAGGCTGTAATGTTACAATCTGACTGCCAGACTGTATGGCTATAATAGTCAGACCATGTTACAGGGCTGTGTTATAGGCAGCAGTCTGCATGTTACAGGCTGCACAAATTGTAGGCTGCAGTCTGACATGTTACAGGATGCACAAGTTGTTACAGTCTACTAGTCAGACCATGTTACAGGGTTGTGTTATAGGTAGCAGTCTGCATGTTATAGGCTGCACAAATTGTAGGCTGCAGTCTGACATGATACAGGCTGCACAAGTTGTGTATATTACAGTCTGATATGGTAGGTAGAATGGCAGTGAATTATGGGGATTATTGTCTCCTAAGCTTGTATATATATACCTATACATTGAATGAAAGAAATAAGCAATTCAGCTCTTTATTATCTGATTTCTTAGAAAGATAGAAATATTTTTCCATTCAATCTAATTAACAAACCTGCCCTTAGAAGCACCCTTTTAAAAATTGTTGCAAAAGGTAATTTTAAATTGTTAAAGTCATACCAAAATTAGTAGCATCAAAAATTGCAAATCAGACCAAAAATTAGTAACAAATCACCAGCTCTTGCTCTTCAGCTTGAAAGATAATAGGAATCTTACTATGTTATATCAAGAGATGGAAAACACCTACCTTCCATCATAAACAAGGGTCAGCAACAAAAGTTCCCCATTCTTTGCTGACAGTAAGGCTACGTCATTTAGTAGCCAAGTTGCTTTGGCAGCATCAAGTTCCACATTGAAACTTGCTTTTGGCAGCTCTTGGCTGGAGGGAGAATAAGAAAAGACATGAGCATAACAAAACAATCCAGCCTGATTTCAAATAGAGGCTGCAAGCATGTGCAGACACATGTGGAGTGATAGAGAAATGGACCTGCTGTCAATAGAAACAACATAATTATTCAAGGCCAATGCGCAAGTGGCTGACTGCACAAAACAAAAGGTCAATATAACAATATTATGCACAAGATAAATTGTTAAAAATAAAATACAATGAATCCAAGAGTAGCTAGAAAATGCTGGTCCAGTTGAAGTGCTAAATGTAACAGAATACGTCTACCTCACTGTGATAATGTATAGTGTTTGCACAAATCACAAGAACACCCCCAATTGGTGATGGCACTGCAAGCAGCTTGTAAGCATCATGTGGAAGATTCTGAAAAGAGAAACAGATACAAACAGAACGTGAGAATGACTTTTGTAAAATGCCCAATGTCCACTAAGATAAAGTGAGAAACTTTTTCATCCATTTTAACCCAAACCTGAAAGCCCACAAAGTTTACTAGAGGAAAGACTCATAAAATTATAGAATCCAAGTTGATGTTTTGATATTTAACATTAAAAAACTGCAATATACTTTCTAACAATTACCAATTTAAACTAACTTCAACAGTCAAATTGAAGAAACTAATATCCTGTCAAAATTAAAGAACTTTCTAATCATATTTTAGCATTCTTCAGATAGGTTCCTTTTGGTTAACAACATACCATGACCGACCATATGAGGGTAGGCTGCTTCAAAGTTGTGCTGATGCTAAGAACAGAAATCATGCAAGTATGATGTTTCCATGAAACACGGCCAGCCCAAGTAAGCTCCCTCTCATGCAGGATAACCACCACAGGCTCAATATACTCTACATGATAAAAAGTTCCGGAGTTGTGATCTCAACATCAGAGAAGCAACCAAAAAGATACATATGACAGGTTAACCTTGCACTAAAATCCTACAATGAACAAATTCCACGTGCTACTTACATTACACCATCAAGTCCACCATAAAGAGAAAATACATAGCAAATGCCAATTGTTGAGTATATGACTTAAGCCAAATCTTTTAGTAAGATGTGAACTAATGATCTGTCCCCAATATATCCAATCGTTTATCACAAGATTCGAGGGCTATGAGCAAAATTGTGATCCACTTTTTAAACAAGCATATTCACATCATCAAGTCATCATTAAAGGTCATCCCCAAATTTTTGACCCACCAAAGTAGATCCTGGCTATTAGAGATAATAAAAATATTCTTGGGGCCTCACCTGATAGCTTAAATTTTTTGGTTAATTAGTTTTTTGATGCTAATGTAACATCTCATAAAGTTCATATCCTCATAAAAAGAATGGAAAGTTTCAAACCTTCATAAGCGCCAAAATTTGGATAAAAATGCTAAAAATTACTAACTTATACACTAACCAGACTTACCATGTACAAATATAAAGTCTCTTACATGCTTCATATCCAAGTCTCGTAAATTGATAATGTAAGATGATTGAACACGAGCAGAGATAGCACCTCCTGAACTAAGAGCGTCATCATCTCCAACCAAACCAGAAGCAGCCTAACAACCGAAATTTCAATGTCAACAACTTACATGAAAGATTAAGAAAATATATATACTTATATAACAAAAATCTTCAAATTTGTAAGATGATTGTCAACACTAGGAAGGCCCCAATCACATCAATTTTGTAGCAGAACATCCATTAGAAAAATATGAGATGATAACTGTAATAGGATTTAACATAAATTGTCACTTTTGACATTTCAATTCATTAATCCAGTAGTTATACTGATTTCGGAGAAACATGTTTTAAAATTTAGTAAGAGGAGATGTAAGTTGCAACATAGGTGCAAGTTACCACTAGAATAACTAAAATTGCTCGCCTCTTAAATTCTTTGACCTCCAGATTTAAGTGAAAAAGGAATACATAGCAGCTTCATGCACACAAGAACAATCTAGAAACTTAAAAGCTTTGCAACTTATAAATGAAAGCAACATCCACTTGCCTCTTTTTTACATTCACATGTATACAATACAATAACAGTTAAGAAAACGTTAAAGGGGCCAAAATTGACCTGATCAGCCCTGAGTATAATCATCTGCATATCATAAACAAGAATGCCACCACATCTGCCTTGAGGGTCAACCTTTACTAAAGGACCTCGTGCAAAAGATTCTCTACCTCTTTTCAGATGAAGCCACTCTGGACCTTCAAAACAGTGCATAGAACTGAAAAAAGGGATTCACATCTAGAAATAAGTACATAAACCAATTTCAAATACATCAAGAAACAAAACATCATCCATGCACAACACAATCACATTCAAGGATGTTTAACTGTACCTTGTGCGAAGTCCATGTATTGAATCATCAAACTCAAGAACTGAAATCTTTGCATCTTTAAATGCTAATATGATAGAATCTCTTTTTCTAGAATTATCACCTCCTTCTATAGGCAATACAGCCATCGACTCAATATTACCGTGCAACCTAAAAAAACAAATTGAAACGACACAAAAAAAAAATTAAGAAGACTTGACCTGAATCCGACAAATATTAAATAGAAGAAATGAACCTGTAGTGGCAAACGAGCTCGAGGGAGACACCAGAGACGCCGTCCATTAGACCTCCGCGCTTGGGCTCGCGAGAATTTCGGGACTCTCTGGAGCTTTCTTCTTGAACTCTGACCACATAGAGCTCGAGAACATTACCAGAGGTGACAATGAGGTTAGGAATGGGACCAATTCCGCGTTTCGCAGGCCATTCGGACTCGAGATCGTCGTTCTGCAAAGGAGGAATTTGAGGGGCAAAGTCGGCGCGGGAATGCGTTATGTAGCCAGAGGCACAGTTTTCGATACCGGTGGGCCAGTGCATCATCTTGTAGGCAGCGTAACTCATTGCTGCAACTGGTTTTGGATTCTAGGGTTTGAAACTAATGAGAGTAAATGAGTGTGTTAGTGGAGGGAAGTGAAAGTTGAAGAGAAGTAGCAGAGACTATTCGAGTAGAGGAAAGAGGCGGGTTGCCTTGTGGAAATGGACTTAGAGCTTGACAAAAACTCGGAGTTTGTGTTTGGCGGGAGGGGTTGAGCAGCCAATCCGTGAAAAATGGTCCGTAAAGATGAACCAGGTTGTGTCAGCTGCGGGTTCGGTTTGAACTGCAGAAGCAGGAGCACGGCCGGCCCATGAAAATTTGAAAACTGGCGTTGAAGGTTATACTTCAGCAAATAGTACTGTTTGTTTGGATTACTAATCGTTGAATTCCAATTAATGATCAAACACTCAATATGTTTTCATTAAAATTTAGTTGCCACTTGTGTTTTTTCTTCCCTTTCAGTTTCTATAAAATTCACTTTTTTTTTTTTTTTTTTTGTGTTATTGCATATTTACTTAGCTGGAGACAAATACCGACAAACAAAAAATGATAATATTTGTTGTTAAAAAAAATGATAATATTTGGAGTTTAGTAATTGTGTTTTAGCCTTTAGAAATTAGGCTTTGCAACATTTTTTTTTTTTTTTTGACCAAAGGCTTTGCAGAATTCGAAGCAAGGTAAATGAACTCCGATATCACAGCAAAATATTCCTTGCTCTCCCTTGTCTTTTCGTTCCAAACAAAACCATGCCATTTCCAATTTCCAAGCTGCAATGAGTGCAGCCCCAATTAGCATAATTAAAATGCGATTGTCATTTCTTTTTCTCCTGATAAGACAGGACTTGCAATGGGTGCATAATTAAAATACAATTGCAGAATGCTCGAATTCAAGGTATCACAAAGCCTCAAAAGCTTCTGCTTTGAAATTCCAGAAAAAATCCACTTGTTGGCTTCAAGTCTTTAACTGTTGGTACAACTAACAACATGAACATTGATGATGGTTTAATAAAAACAAAAGGAAAAAATCAGAGTGAAGTGAATCAGCAAGAAATCACAATTCCTTGTATAGAAAAATGCAAATTTCAACATCTCCAGCAGAAAAAGCATTAGCCTTAAGAACTTGAAGTGAACCCAAACATGGAACAAGATCCTTAACAATGAACTTGCTCCACCAAGAAGCTTGACTACCCTCTGGAAGCTGTGCAGGATAAGATTTTGGGTCAATAAGCCAGATGCATTCCAGAAAATGCATCAACCTTCCTACCTAGAACTCAAGACAACATCTCCATTCATCTGCATTTACAAAGAACTGCATTTAAGTATATAAAAAGATGCTGAAAAGGCTAAGCCCAACCATTTTAAATATTCAAACTTACAGATTTAGCGAGTTCTTTGGCTTTTTCATCATTAAAACCTAGAGTAGCCAAAATCTTGTGACCTGCAGATTCTACTTCTGGCCAAATCCCTAGAACTATATGAGTTGTGGTTATTTCTCCATCGTCACCTGTCATTCAGAGAGCAATCTGATAAGACATCAAGGTTTATTTGAACCATTGTTATCAAAAGCAGAAAAACTGAAAATGGAAAACCGAAGGGCTGCACCAACAATGTTCATTCAAAATATCATGCCCACAGCATGGAGCTTAGACAATTAGATAAATACAACGCCACATTCTGGACAAATTGTTTGACTGCTTACTCGACAGAAGAAATTCCAATGACTCAACCTTTTACCATGCAATCTGCAATCAGGTTACAACCGAAATTGAGCTATGCAATCATGACCCTGAAACTCAAGCAAAAGCAAACACACCAATCCTAGGCAACTTCGACCTCCCAAAACTAAAATTCTGCATTAATAAATTATTTGGAATTGCAATGAGATTTTATGCATCAAAATATTGACAACAACTCAACAGAGGCAACCTCCTAAACATGCCATTAGACATATCAACTGATTAAAGTAAATGAGAGAAACAGTGTCTTAATCCTCATCAACCCAATAAAATTTTCTGCTGCAACATATTAATCTAGTATCAAGAAACTGCACAGTTAGCCATTTCACAATAAGATAGCAAAATAATGATGCGCAGACTGCAAGTAATTTCATGAATTCAAACATGTTCGACACATCAAGTCAACTTCTCAATACATACTAAATAGAACACAAATTCATAAAACTAAAGTACCAAAAGTTAGAGGATGAGAACATTCAAGCTAAGGTAATAAGTACCTGATTTTAGTTTCTCGTCAATGGCCCAATCAAGGGCTCTCTGAGCCTGTTCAGTCAATGGGGGATGCTCAGGGCTGAAATAGTACAAGTCAGATTTCCCAAGCAAGTTTACAGTTTCTTCCTGAACCTTGAAAAAAGTGATCCCATTGGCCCTCAGGAACTTTGCAGCTGGACTTGTTCCTGCAAATGATAATCTTACAGTAAATCACTTGATGGTCAATTCACCAAACTTAAAAAAGACCTCTACCCTGTAGTTCTTTAGGAATTACAATCACCACATAATCCATAAACAATGCATCTTGTCTTTTCCTCAACAAGCAGTGTATAACAACTCTTTCAGAGTAAGAGCAGTACTTGCTTCTTGGTTCAGAAATTGTTCTTTAGGATATAAACTCAAAAGATACTGCTGCCACTAAAAACGCGATACATATGCACTGGTAAACATATTGGAGAGATGTTGAATGTTTTCTCACAAACATTTCAACCAGACAATAATTTCTTGTCCTATAAATCAGTAACTTAGAACACATACACAGTGGATGGGTCGTAGATGTTTAATGCTGCAATAGATATTAGCTGAGTTCAACACGATGCAATACTAAGATAATGAGTTTGCAATATCATTATCAGAGCAACAAAACAGTGCCAACTTTTAAGCATATGAAAACTCTACTCCATACTTCACAGAAGTATAAAACATGAACAGCAATTTCTAAAAAATGGTTATTAATTATAAACAAAGAAAGTGTACTAACCCTCAATTAAAATCCCCATTAGAAGCGCTTCAGTTCCAGTGTTTGGATACTTGAGCTTCCTCGCTTCCAATTCTCCCAAACCAAATGACCTTATCGCCCTCGCAGACCATCTAATCACTCACCAAAATATCTTCAATCAATGCACTATTCAAACATCGAACATGCACATAATTTCATAAAAAAAAAACAAAAGGGAAAAAGAAAAAATTACTAACAACGCACTTTGGGATCTTCTCTGGAGGGTATTTCCTGCAAAACCCGGCGAAATTAAACTAAATTAGACTTTAATCAACAGATTAAAGATAATGAAGAAAAAAAAAAAGGAAGCAAACAAACAGCAGAATCCAAAGACTGACTTAGAAGGGAGACTCGACAAAACTGGGGCAACTGTTGAGCGATGGCACTGAAGGACGAAATTGCTCAAATTGGATCGGCTAATTAGTAGCTTGTTACCGTGAAAGGAGCTCAATGGAAGTAGAAGCGAAGAATAGTAAGGTTTTTCGGTGTAAATTCGAAAGGTACGGAGTGAAATTGGCAGAACGGAGAAAGTTTGAGTCGCCATTGACCCGTGCTCCAGTAATAAGATTTTCAAGAGCAGCGGTTGGTTATGAATTGATCTATTAATTGGGTTTTGTTGTATAGTTTCATGGAAGGGAAGGCAGTGCATTTGACGATGAAGTACAGACCACCGATTGTTATACAATGCACCCGTGTCCATCTTGCAACATCCTACGTGCCACATAAAGAAGCAGCTTTCTTTTTTTTTTTTTTTTAAAGTGTCGCATTAATAGTAGTTAACATGCAATACAACTTCTCTCACTCTCTACATGAAAAGCGACTCTTTGCATCTATCTCACTCTCAACATCCATCACGAAGCTCTTTCATTCCTCTCTAGAGTATCTCAACAACGAAAGAATTATCATTTCATCTCTACAACTTCAAATCTTATTTTTCCTACTGTAAGTAAACAAAATCATATTTTCTTCTATAGATCTTTCACTTCGAACTATGATGAATATCTTTTCAATATTTTACGTTACTTAAATGTTTGCTTCCTACTTTGATGAACATCTTTTTATTTTTTCATATATGCTTCTACTTTTCATTCATATAGATTCATCATTTAAATGAAAAACATGAACTTTTACTAGAATGTTAAATGATTTTCAAGCACATGTTCACTGACCTTATGAACATGATTATTTAAATAATAGGTTCACAAATTTTTAAACTTGGATATGTAGATGTTGTTTTATGGATCTATTTTGTTCTATGTTGTTTTTTATGGATCTATTTTGTTTTATGCACAATTTTGTGATAGGTTCATCAATTAAATGATAAAGATTCACAGATCTATTTTGTTTTATGCACAATTCTGTGATAGGTTCATCAATTAAATGATAAAGATTCACAATGTAATTATATAAGTTCATCAATTAAATGATAAAGATTCACAAACATTTACTCCCATGTTCATTGACTGAAAACTAACATTAAACTGCACGTTTAACTAAAAATTTATTACTCATCACCTAAAAGATTCATTGAATTGTACATGCATATTCATTGACATCCAATTTTAAAGATTTGTGAACCTATTATTTAAATAATCATGTTCATAAGGTCAGTGAACATACGTTTGAAAGTCATATAACATTCAAGTAAAAGTTCATGAATTTATATAAATGAAAAGTATAAGCATATATGAAGAAGGAAAAAGATGTTCATCAAAGTAGGAAGCAAGCATTTAAGCAACGCAAAATATTAAGAAGATGTTTACTTATAGTAGGAAAAATGAGATTCGAAGCTGTAGAGACGAAATGATTATTCTTTCACCGCTGAGATACTCTAGAGAGGAAGGAAAGAGCAAGTTTCGTGATGGATGTTGAGAGCAAGGGAATGAGAAAAAAAGAGAGATGAATGAGAGAGTTGCAGAGAGCGAGGTTCTTCGTGAAGTGACAAGTTATGGATGTAGAGAGTCGTGTTTCATGTAGATAGCGAGAGACGTTGCATTGTTTGTTAACTACTGTTAACGTGACACATTTAAAAGAGAAGCGGGCTTCTTTATGTGGCACGTGTGATGTGCCTTGGTCTATGTTGCAATATGAACAGGGTCCATAGTATAACAATTGGTGTGATTGTGAGTGAAGGGTTTGTTGGGTTTTTGCTTGACACATCTCTACTTTCTGAGCTGGGCGTTCTTGAATATATTAGGAGTTATGGGCCTTAGCCCAAATCGAGGGGAGGTTTAATGGGCTTGACGGACGTTGCTATCGTACACCCATGATTGTTGTACGCACCATCTCCTGCTCAACGTGGCTGCCTTCGTTTTCTTCACTCGATCGTGTTCTTATTTTACTCCGGTTATCGAAAGTAACTGTAGTCTATCATCTTCATCACTGAGCTCAGCTTCCTCCAAAATGTTAGCTCGTCTCACCGCCGCTCGCCTCCATGAAATCCGTCAAGTTTTCCGTCAATCCCCCCACGTTCGTTTGTTTGGTTTTCGTATCATTTTTCCTGCATCCAGTCACCTCTTTTTGACCTAATCGTTTTTTTTCTCTTGTTTGTTGCAGACATATAGATCCTTCTCTACTGCCCTAAACTATGTGAGTTTTTGTTGTGGTTACTCCTAGAAGTTAATTTATGTAAACGATGCTTTTTTTTAAAAAAAAAAAAATCTGATTTGTTTCACGAAATTGTGTGATTATCTGCAGCACATTGATTCTCCAGATAACAATCCGAACATTCCATGGGAGTTCTCTGATAAAAACAGGGAGAAGGTAAAGTGAAATGATGCTAATAAGTTTTTTTTGTTTATTGAATTATTTTTTCTTCCAAATTTATTGGTTGATATTAGTTTAATTTGACAAAGAATAAATCTTTCTATTGTTTAGTGTGTATTCTCCCTTGCTAATTTTCTTAACATATACTTGTCGAAGAGAATATTGAAATTTATGTTAAATGCATTGCTTATGAAGACAGTAATGCTGGGGGATTTACACTTGAATGAACTCGTAGGTTTATGGGAATGTATGTATTCTAACTGTAATGCTGGGGGAATTAGACTTGAATGAACTCTTAGGTTTATGGGAATGTATGTATTCTAACTGTAGGGCTTCCAAGCTTAGTTTTGCTTATTCTGAAACTTTCTTTTGCCAAGCTAAAGCCTAGACTGACATGCACTGGTTTCTAAAGCTAGAGACTTTTTTAAGGAACAATAAAGTTCTGACATTTCGAAATAGTGCAATTGTTTATCATATCTATAGTCATTAAACTCTCACCTTGCTAGACATATATTATTCTCGGCTTTGATGTTAGAAATTACATAGTAATACTATGAATTTGGCCTGTATTGGCACCTGTTACTAAGAGCTGTGACCATAATTGAATATTAGCTGTAGTAAATCAGTATCCCTACAAGAGACTGTAATTTAGCCCTATAGTTTAATAAGCATGCTATTGATGCCAATCGTTTTGTGTTCTGGGTTATTTTAATATAAAACATTAAAGTAAATATGGGTCCTCGCGTGTGAAATTTAAATGAATAAAACACATTTCTTAGCCATAGCATAACTATTATTTCCCTTTGAAATGAGTTTGTTAGTATGCCACAAATTTCTAATTCATGGAATTTTACTTTGTACATTTAGTGAGTGGAAGTACTTCAAGACTTTATGCTCGTTCATACTCTTTCATTGTTATTTATTTATCATGTTAAAAATTATTTCTGATTTTCCATCCCTTGGTAGTTTTTCCTAAGTTGTAAATCTAGGGTAATGCAATAGTTTCATAGTTGTTATACAGGTGAATGGAATAACCAGTATAGAACAGGAGTAATTTCTTTTGATATTTGCCTCAGATTATTCCTATTTTAGGCACTACAATTTGCTTGTTGCTACAAGATTTTAGCATTCAGAGGAATCTGTCTTTCAAGGGCTTACTTATGGAGGGTATATCAGAGATTTAATAGCATATTTATAAGTGACTGAGAACTTTGCTGCTGTCAGCAGTAGTCTCTGAATTATATGTATAGGTGAAAGTCTCATAGTTATTTAAGAGGAGAATAGAATAAAATAAAAGATTGAAAGTTTGTCATGGAAATGATATAATATCGACATATGCTGATTGAACAATTTTTCTTGTTGTCTTGCATTCAAAATGGATCTACTACTTTCTTTCATAAACTTCTTCAATGCAAGCATTGATATCTTGTGTGTTGATTGGGTCCTTTCATGTTTCTTCTTTTCTTTTTTGATTCTAATTCTAGTCCTCCACTTTTAGGTTAAAGAAATACTATCTCACTACCCATCCAACTACAAGCAATCAGCAGTTATTCCTCTGCTAGATCTTGCGCAGCAGCAGCATGGAGGCTGGCTTCCTGTCTCAGCAATGGATGCAGTAAGTATGAACTTGTATCAATCATATTTTGATCTATTCACCTCGGTCCCTGCAAGTCTAAAACTGAATGACATGCTTTATAATGCATGTAATACACAATAATGTGCCACCATGAAGTACAAAATGATGCTAGTTGGTATTAGAAAAGATAGAACATAACATTTTTTTATGAATGCTTCAGGTAGCTAAGGTTATTGAAGTTGCTCCCATCCGCGTTTATGAAGTCGCGACATTTTATTCAATGTTCAATCGATCGGCAGTAAGATATCTTTCAACAATCGGAATTCGGTTGTTCTACATATTCCAATTTCTAGTGTTGCTATCTAAAACTTATTCTGATCAACTTCTTACATTGAATTTTCAGGTGGGAAAGTACCATCTATTGGTTTGTGGCACAACACCTTGTATGATACGTGGTTCAAGAGAAATTGAAGATGCATTATTGAAACACTTGGGAGTGAAGCGCAATGGTTAGCCATAAAGTGGATATATGTTAACTTCTATGACATTACATGTGACTAAGTTAAGATTTTGAGATTTGAAGCATAAGTTTTGTGAACATTAAATGTGCAGAAGTAACAAAGGATGGTCTTTTCTCTGTTGGGGAAATGGAATGTATGGTAAGTCATTCATTCTGTATGGTGATCTTGATTTATATTTTAATCCAGTAAACTTTTGGGCTGATTATACTTGGTTAATTGTGGAATTAGGGTGTAGAAAATTACAAGAATGTACCAGTTCATGCTGTTGTTCTCTTGTAACATATCAGTTCACTGTATATGTTCTGCCATTCTTACTGTCATAATTAACTTGTTCACTCTGTAATATTAGTTAATGACTTATTGCTTTTTCTGCAGGGATGTTGTGTAAATGCTCCCATGATTACTGTAGCTGATTACTCTAATGGGTCTGAAGGATACACTTATAATTATTATGTGGGTTATGTTATCTTTTTGTTGACAAGTTACTTCTTTCTTCCCAAATGATAGGAAGATTTAGATCTCATGTTGTTCTGTTATCACAATCGCAGGAAGATGTTACACCAAAACGAGTTGTTGAGATAGTTGAGATGTTAAGAAGGGGGGAGAAGCCACCGGTAAGGCCAGTGGCAGTTTGCTGAGATTTTTTTCATGTTTGATTAGTGATATTACTTTATATACTCAACCTTCGTTCTTTATTCAGCATGGCACACAAAACCCAAAACGTATCAGAAGTGGGCCAGAAGGAGGCAATACTACTCTTCATGGTGAACCAATACCTCCTCCATGCCGGGATCTTGATGCCTGCTAAAGTTATGGTAAATGTTGTCTTGAATAATGCAAAGCTTGGATGTTTTCAAACTTCTTATGCCATCCATGTTGTTTGTCCTAAGCTTAACCATTTTTTGTATTTTCCTACCTGCTCTGGTTCTGGCAGATATTCAATTCTGTGCAACTTCATAATCAAGTTATGAAATGGCTTACCAGTTATGCTACTTGAATGTTGAGTGAATGCCTTCATGTTGGCATTGAAGGGCACATTGCTCTAATAAATTAATTTTGGGGTTTGACATGATTGAAGAAGCTACCAGCAAATCATCAGATCTGCTTTAATTCCAAACAAAAATTAAACCAGAACACTATGAGGATTATTCTTTTTATTCCCCCAATTTTCAATACTAAGGATGCTTGTGCGCTTCATCATGTTTTTGCTTGTTTAAGGCTGCAATGGAGTATGGAAATTTTCTATGCTCAATTTCTGAGACCTTACTGTGGCCTTCTAGCCTATCCAATTTGCAAGCAACAGGATCAACAAATGTGAGGATTTTTTTCATATTGATCGAGGGAACTTTGAGCATTATCTTCCGGCATCTGGAATAAGAATTTTTTCCCCTCTCATGGTGCATATGAGTTTTGCACGAGTTTGTGTCTGTCAAAGCATGGAAGGATATTTGGCTGGTGCAATATTAGTTTTACTTTGCTGACATAGGTTTCCTTTAGTGCTGATGTCTCCTCAGACATTTTAGTGTATACGAATTTTATTGCTTAAATATCTGGAGTAGGATGACGATAGGGGTTGATACTCATGTTAGTAGTGTGAGCAACCGATTTAAGTTAGGGTGTTAGAAATGATGATAGGCATGAGCACACTTGCGATAGTTGGAGCCGACGTGGAGGTTGAGAACTTGAAATGAGAGTTGCTTATTGGTGGCAATTGGCCAGACAAGTTCCGGATTGGATAGGATTTGATTTTTGTCAATGGGGTAGTGAGAAGTGAGGCCAATAGTAGGATGTATGCCCACTTCCACTCGTCCATTTCAAAACCATTAAATAGTCCAAGCCCGACAGACGATGCAAACTTTAGAAGGTGTACGTGCACTCTCACCTAGATTCTGAAAAAGAGTAGCGTTTAGATAGAGTTTGCTTAATATCTTCACCGACATGTAGCAACCTTCATTTCACTCATGCTATTATACATATTTCTTTTCTTGATTAAACTGATGGTTTGCTTTTCTTTGACATTTATTAGAGGGAGACTAATGGTTTGACATTAGTAAATCTCATAATACATGATGGTTTGACATTTAAAAAATCTCATAATGCATGATGATTAGAGGGAGACTGATAAGGAAGAAATTTCTGTGGTTTTTCACTCGTTCATCTTTTACATCAAGAGAGCAGCAACAACAACAACAGACTCAGACGAGATATTTATTTATTTATTTATCAGGTGCCTCGCAGGCTCTCTAGTCGTTATCTTCAGACTAAGGCTTAATTGAGTTGAATATTTATTGCAGTAAAATATCATCCTCCTGCCCTGTCCAAAGAATCAATTCGCAGTTGGCAGGTAGCTTAATAAAGCAGTCAAATGAGGATAAGTATATAGATGCCCTAGAACCAGACCTAGCCTGAGAGTCCCCCTCTCCAATGATTTAATCTCCAATAATGAATGATTCAGGAGAAAAAGAAGTCAAATTACTTTTGGAAACACGAGCAGCACCTCCTGCACAAAGTAGCACATTATCATTTTCCATTGGACTACCACCACCAACACCCTCCATCAGCATATTCAAACAGCCAACAATTATCCATTCTACCTTTGCATTCCATTTCATTACGGAAAATAAACTATTACAATAATTAACTATATATTTTACTAATATATATACCCTCCTTCTACCCCTTTTACAAGGTCCCACAGCCACTACCAAAATTAAAATTGCCCACCACCAGAAAAAAGTGCTTCCATCATTTCCCACTATCACCACCATCCATACCAAAAAGAAGGGCATATCGAGTGAGCTTTGACAATTCTTCTTCTTCACTTGAACTTGGCTCTGGCAGGACACCAGGGGGCCTGCCTACATTTTTTTAGGCATTGACATCGACTCCTATTTTGAAAATAAAAAATAAAGGTGGAAAAGAAAGGTAAAAAGCAATAACTATGGCATCTGACTTTGATTGCAATTTGAAATTAGCCAAGCCAACATCTAATTTTGGGATTTTGAACTTGACACAAAAAATTGTGGGACCCACCCCCAAGCATTTGTTGACCTTTTAGACCCAACCATGGGATGCTTACTTGTCTGTACGGTCTTATGATGGGGGATTTGTTTCTTGTTTTACAATGGCTGAGGTATCTGGTGGTTGTGTATGGTAAATTGCTGTGGCCACTGAGATCGGCATGATGCAAAGAGCCTTCGATTGAAGAAACTGCATGGCAGCACCAACATTTTCTTCCATGAGCTTGGCTACTTGTCGTTCTGTGCCATCATTTGACCACTTCTCCCATGCAGGTGGATTTCTTCCACCTTCTCCAGTGTCATCCTGTAATAGGGAGACTAAGTTCAGCTGCCTAAACGTGAAAGGGAAAGAAGATATATTATCACCCACAAGCATGCTCTTTTCTTTATTACCTTAACTGATGATAGTGGGATGTCCGTTACAAGTGGTGCAACAGCACCAGCTCCGCCCAATCTACTCATACTTAAAACCTGTTAATGGTAAAGGAATATTAGTCAAAGATAAGGTGGAAAAAGGAATAAAATATTCCAACCATTGTCCTGTTATTTTTGTGGATACTCCATTTTCCAAATGAGCAAGTCAAGCACTGCAACATTCAACCCTCCAAGGCATAACAATAATAAAATTCACCTTTGCAAGGTGATATTCATTTTATACTTTGTCATCTATAGTGGAGGCAACCATTTATCAACATTTGAGCATCAAAAACTGTCTTCTATAAAAAGAAACTAGACTTGGCCCCCTCATTCCATTAGCCCAGTAGCATGGACCTAAGTATCCACCATAGTTACATAACTCAGAACCCCATTACCAGAGATCCATTGTGAAACATATGTGCACCACCGTATAGGGACAAAAGTTCTTATTAATAACTTCGGAAATTCATAATTGAAGGGGAAGGCCACCATCAATATTCTAATCAAGTACCACCACCAATATTTGGTCATAAAAGTCTGTTTAGATTGGATGGGAGAAGACTCTTGCTTACATCATCCATTGGTTGAGCAATCATTAAAAACTTAAACTGAAACAATAAATGATGCTTGAACATAAATTAGATGTGAAAAACATAAATTAGATGTGAAAAGGGAAACAACTAAGAGAAATATCAAACAATAGAGTATATGGTTAATGAACACAACCAAATTTATTGATGCTCAAAACTTGGATCATGAAATAATTATTAGAGTCTATTCAGCAAGAAAGACTTGCAAGTAATAAGCCAGTTGATCCATGTTTACACTACCTTCACCTGGAGCCTTAGAAACTTCACATAATCCACAATTTCGTCAAGCATGGCAGCTCTATCTGTCTGCACAAAGTAACATAAATCAATAAAGAAGGAAAAGTTGCAAATACCTTCTAAAAGTTTCTTTTTAACCATAAAATTCGTTCTTCAGCCAAGCTCCAAGCTCCAAGCATTCTATATCTCCAAATGTGAAATTAAGGCAACATTCCATTTAAAGGTTACACATGACATAAACATAAACAATTCTAATTTTCAATTTTTACACTAGTCAAAGCATCAGATTTTTACCTCTCCTCTTCTTTTAGAACCATATCCTCGACATGCTAACACTCAGCTCAATTTTTTATTTTAAGATACATTTTTTAATCAAGGTCTGACAGCAATAATAAATGCATTTGGTAGCTCAAAAAAGAGAAAAATAGACAGTGAAAAAATTGATAGAACAAGCATGCTTATGTGTGGCACTAGCTGTTCTAATGATTTTAGTCACACTGATGCTAAATTGCTTGGAAATCCAGAGAATAAGTTAAAAGTGCTCCCCCAATGATCAATTTACAAAAATATTTGTTAGTAGTTCTAGTTTCTGCAGTACAGATAGATGCAAATTGAGGCTGTTAAAACTTTGCTTCTATAAGAAATTCAGGTAGGTTAGAGGTCAATTATTTAATTCATAATATTACAAAAGGAAGAAAAAAGACTGACCTTGTTGACACTAGGAACCAACTCCTGCAATGCCCTGATTCTTTCCGCGATTCTTTCTCTGCGCAACTGTACCAAATGAAAAGGACTTGAGAGTGACTATGCCATTACCACAGGAAATGAACACGGACTAAAAGTATATGACCCACGTCCATACCCACATCAAGTTTTGGATCCAAATGAGTGTTAATCTTGTAGCATTTTTCAGATGTTTGAAGAGATTAGAGTAGATGACCCCATATACCAAGTATAAAAATAAGATTTTATCATATCAGGTACATAAGCACAAGATATTAAAACAAACTTTAATCACTAGCTGACTACATTAAGTTCAAATCAAACACATACAACAATCAATCAATCAAACGATAACCTTATTTTCAATGAAATTGCATCCAAATCACATGTTAAGCAGATATTTCTCATAATTTGTAACTTTTTTTTTTTTAATTTAGACATTTTTTCCTAATTTCTTATTTTGAAAACTAAGCTTTTACTTGCACACTCTATGATATTCCTTACTTTTATGGTAGCTTTCTTTTTTTCCACTACCTTAGACTTACCCGCTCAGCAATGCTGTGTGGATCTGTGGCCTGTCCTCGTCTAGCTCGCACCCTGGGACGCATTGTGGGTGGATGTGGGGCTGCAGCTACAGTTGTGGGCATTGGTTGACCATGAAAGACCTGAAGCAAGAAGAGAATCACAAGGACAAAATTATGACTCCAATTTACCAGCACCACTAAATTATTTAAGATGCACATTCCAAGTAGCTAATCACATCAAGGAGGCAGAAGAAAAGAGAAACCAAAGAATAAATGAGCTTTCAATGATTTGTCAATTGTGCGATAAAAAGATTAATAAAGTATAAAGCAGCTGTGTCCATATCAGGTGAGGATTTCCATTTTCAACTAATATTTGAAATTTTTTTTACCACAAATAATATAGGAATTACAGGAAATGTTGTCGAATTACAGATGAGAAAGCAGCACTTGGTACGGTGTTTGTCGGCATACAAAACAAAGGACTACCATATTTCAAACTCAGGCCTCTTGAGTGTAGAGTTAACTATGGAGATTGTTGGTATAAAAAACAGAATAATATAAAAAAGAAATACCTGCAATAACCTGTATACTAGAATGAATTTTACCAAGTAGCAGCATCAGTTCTAATCTTGTATGGCTTGTATTTATCCCCTTTTTTTTTCTTTCTTATTACAAAGCTTCAAATTCTGGGTGCATTAATCAGCTCGTTTACATATATTCCCTTCTGTTATACTTTAAATTTACCCAATTTTGGCAAATAAATAAATAAATATAACAAAGAAACATATCACCACAACTAAATCCAAATCCACAAAGTATGCTACTTCCAAAAGTCTCTTGAAGGAAGAAAAGTTACACATGAGAATAGAAGAGAAAAGGTAAAGGATTTATATATGTAACTCAACTCTACCCACCCATTTTGTCCTCTCAAAAAGAAGAAAAAAAGCATGCAGTAGACTTACGTTTTTAACAGTATTAACTCTGCCATCAACAACCTCATCACGGAACCTCTTCCCACTGCTACCAGAAGCATCCTCAGGCTTCAAAAAGCCTCCTCCTTTGCCCTGCTCCAAGCTCAACCCTAACGGAAACCCATGAAATCCGGCGGGTCCTCCACCTGCTCCTCCAGCTCCGGCAGCACCGGCTAGGGTAGAGATGTGAGCGGAGGCATCACCTGAGCTAAGCTGAAGCATCATCGGAGGTTGAGCAGCTCCAGCCAAGGCAGCGTCGGTTCCAACCAAGCCAGAAGGGTCAGGGGAAGCAAAGTTAGGGAGGCTGAGAATTTCTTGGAGGAAATCGTCAGCTGGAGGGTCAGTTGGGTTATTAGCCATGAGGTGGTGGACTCGGGCGAGTCGGAGTGAGTCTGGACAGCGAGTTAAACGAGTGCAAAAGAGCATCTACTACTACATGCAAAGGGAGATAGAGATTGCAGTGCTGAAGAAGCAGTTGGGTTTTAGTTTGTTTGTCTGATTGATAGACTGAGAGAGAGAGAGAGAGAGAGAGAGAGAGAGAGAGAGAGAGCTTTGGCGTTTGCTTAACTCTGCTTTGGTTTGGCTTGCTTTTAGTGAGGAGCAGTAGCTGCTAAAGAGCGAAGAGACAAAGCCAGGACGAAAAATGTTGCCTTTATCCTTCCTTCCTACTACTCTCTGTCCTTTTAATAAAAGCTCCTTTTTTTTAAATCGAATTTACGTCTCTACCCCCCTCTCTCTCTCTCTCCAAAACTGAACTGGGCTTCAGACTTCAGAGTTTAGAATAATGCATTTTAAATGTTCACCAAATTATTGAAATTAGGGATAAGTGCAATTTTAATCCCTGTGATTTTGCCTTTTTAATAAAATTAGTCATGTGGTGTTTTTTGACATTTAGGTACCTATGTTAAAATCATATATCGAGTTATATCTCATTCAACTAACTATAATAAATTCACAAAACATAAATTTAGATATATTTTTAATTTAAATATGAATAAAAAGAAATAATTTTTAAAATAAATTTACAATAATTTTAAAAATAATCAATTAGTTAAATTGATCATAAATTATATATAGAATAAATTTATCATTGAAATTTTATATTATATAATTTTTTCGCATAAAATAATAATAATATTAGTTAAAAAGATACTAAAGTGTAAAAAAATATAAAATACAGGATACTTAAATATTAAAAAAACACATTATTGATTTTGCCAAAGCAAAATCACAAGGATCCAAGTTGTACTTATTCATTGAAATTATATGCAAAATTTAAGCAAATTCTATACTTTTTAGAGAATGAAGCCAACATCCATTCAATATAATAAGAGTTAACAGTTGCCGGCCCGCCTAGGGCTGGATGGTCGAGGCTGGCACCCTTTAAGAGGTGGGCGGTTCAAATCCCCCTTTCCCCCTCTACCTCCATGACCAAAAAAAAAAAAAGAGCTAACAGTTCAAGAG
>CATIWM010053205.1:0-25717 GCA_949671775.1 Mallotus repandus
CAAATAGTGGTGGCTAGGCTTTGTATAAAGCATCTATGTATAAAAGTGATTTATATTGCTTATTAATGTTTACTCTACCATGTTTTTGGTTTGCAAAGAATTATACCAATCTAGTTATAAAAATGTGATTTTCCATATGTTACCTAATACTCTTATATTATAGTTATTAATCATAAATTCATCAATTTACAGGAAGGTTTTCTCATTTTTAATTACATAATTACATCAAGCTTAGTTTAATTCTTTTAACTAATATAATTATAATATATATATATATAATTTGATTATATTAAATCCTTTATTGAATAGTTGCTTTTAAAACGTCCATCTCGGGCTACGTGAGACGAGGTGTGACAGTTTTAAACCCACACTCATAGGTTGTCAACCCAAACTTATGGGTTGACTCGTCCCCACAAGCTTTTCCCCTACTTTTGGTTCCTTTTTTGGCCCAATTTGGTTTTTTTGAGGTTTTTGGTTGCTTTTTAGTTTCCTTTTGGTCTGTTTATGGTTTCTTCAGGTTTCTTCTCAATTCGAATGCCAGAGAAAACTTTTGAGGAAATTTTCCCCCTGTCTGACTGACAGGAATCCTTTATTATTGGATTTTTGGGGTACTGTCAAAATTTGGGTATCAACAATTAGGAAATTCAATGTTTTTATATCCCGAAGGTTGTTCAACATACACCTCCTATTGTATAAAACCATTTAAGAAGGCACTTTTCATATCCATTTGATAAAAGCTAAAAATTTATATAAGATGCAAATGAAAGCAACATTCTAATAGCTTCTAACCTTATAATGGGGGCAAAAGTTTCATCATAATCAATGTCTTCTTCTTAATTATAACATTTTAGCAACTAACCTAGCTTTGTTCCTAATTATGATACATTGTTCATTCATCTTATTCCTAAACACCCATTTGGTGCCTATAATAAGATGATGTTTAGGCCTAGGAACTAAACTACACACTATGTTTCTCTTAAATTGATTGAGTTTTTCTTATATAATAAGGACCTTCAATTCATCACATAAAGCATCATCAACATTTTTGGGCTCAATTTGAGAGATAAAGGCTAAATTAACTAAGGATTTAATATGAGATCTAGTGGTTACCTCCTTTAAAGTTTTACTAATGATGAGATCTTGTTGGTGAGCTTTCTTGAATTTTCACTCCTTTGGTCGTTCATCCTTCAAGGTAGGTTAAGTTATCTCCACATCCTCTTCCTTGTTATGTTCATCAATCTCCAAAGGCTTGATGGCATTTTCTTCTTGAATGTTCATCTCCATAAAATCCTTTACAACATTTTCAACACTAATAAAATCCTTTCTAGGATTAAGTTTGTTAGACTCATAAAAAATAACATGCATGGACTCTTCAACCGCTAGAGTTCTTTTGTTAAAGATTCTATAAGCTTTGTTTGAAGTGGAATAGCCTAGAAATACTCCTTTATCAGCTTTGGAATCAAAATTTCCAAGGTTATCCTTAGTGTTTAATATGAAGCATTTGCAACTAAATACTTAGATATGAGATCTTAGGTTACTATTGTTCCATAACTTATAAGAGGTTTTGTTTAAAAGAGGTTTTTGAAAACTCTATTGGCAATATAGTAAACAATGTTGATGGTTTTCGCCTAAAAATACAATGGCAAACTATATTCATTGAGCATTGTTCTAGCCATCTCCACTAAAGTTCTATTCTTCCTCTCTACCACTCCATTTTGTTGAGAAGTTCTAGGAGAAGAATAATTATGAAAAATTCCATTTTTATCATAATAATTTTTGAAAAATTTATTTTTAAATTATGTTCTATGTTCACTTCTAATAGACAAAATACAAAAGCCTTTTTTCCTTTTGAACTCTTTTAGCAAACCTTTGAAAAGCTTTAAAAGCACCATTCTTATGAATTAAAAAGCGTACCCAAGTAAATCTAGAGTAATCATCAACGAGCACAAATGCATAATGCATTTCACTTAAGCTAGCAACTCTAGTAGGTCCATACAAGTCCATGTGAACAAGTTTTAAAGGCCTAAAAGTGGGCATTTTATTTTTGAAGTTTGAAAGATGACTTAATTTCCTTTCCCTTTTGACAAGCATAAAAAATCTTGTCCCTTGTGAACTTGAGTTTGGGTAATCCATCCACAATTTCATTCTACTAATGTTATTTAGAAGCTCATAATTAACATGATCCTAGACTTCTATGCCAATCCACACGTTATGGGAGGTATTAGACATTTAATATGTTTATTATTAACTTTATTCAAGTCAATAATATAGTCATTGTCAACTCTTTCACCACTAAAGACTACTTTGTCATCTTTTAAGTAACTAAAAAAGCAATTTTTAGGGTAGGAGGTGACTTTGTTTCCCATGTCATAAAGTTGACTAATACTAAGTAAATTATGCTTTAAACCATCAACCAATAAAATATGATAAATAGATAAGGTTTGAGTGTCACCTATCTTATAAATTCCAACTATCTTCCCTTTTGCATTGTCCCCAAAGGTGACATTTCCTCCATCTTTAGCTTCAAGGGAAGTGAATTGACTCTTATCTTGAGTCATGTGCCTTGAACATCCACTATTTAGGTACCATTGACTTTTAGTCTTTGTGGACTTCAACCACACCTGCAAACAACACATTTGAACACCTTTTTGAACCTAAACCTTCACTGGTCTAGGTTGGTTAGTCTCAAAATAGTCCAAAGGAAGCAATTACAAGTGTAATCTTCTATAGAAGCATACATTACTAGTGTGACCTTTGGTCATACAATTAAAGCATTCAACATTTTCAAACCTATTTATTCTAGGTGTATGATCATGTCTACCATTAGAATATTGTGCATATCTTCTTAATTGAGCATTAAAGTTTTGTGAGTGCATTCTAGATTAATTGTGTGTTCTAGAGTGTATGAGAGACATACATTCACAATGATGAGGGGTATAGGATTGAGGAGCATGCCTTGTGAGGTTTCTTCTATTGTACATGTAAGCATGCTTAGGTTGAGGTCTTTTGGCTTGTACCTTAGACCTTTATGTCAAGAATTATTAAATCTTAGAAGACTTAACATTGACATTTGGAGTCTAAGACTTTTTAGCTTTGAGAGCTTGAGTCTCAAAAGGCTTAGAAGTAGAAGGAAAAGGATCACATGAAGCTTTGATAAATTTTATATATGATAATGATGAGGAAGAGATTTCATTTATATATCCAAGTCCATGGGTGCTCCCACAGAGTCTTTAGCATTTAATAAGACTATCTAAAATTTCTTTCCCTTTTTGAACTTGGAAATAGAGTTCTTCAAATCCAACACTTCTCTAGATAGCTTAAGATTTTCATTATTGCCTTCTTAAGTTCTTCCTTTAAAGAAGTAGAAGTTTTCAAATCATTTACAAGTTTTTCATTTGATAAAACAAGTTTTGAAAAATTATTTTCAAGTTCTAAAATTCCTTGGATAGATTAGAGAGCTCATGCTCGTAGATCTTTTTCTTAGAGAGTAAGCTCTTGCATTTAAGCATGAGTTTGCTCACAATAGAGCTCTCATCATCATCATCATCGTCATTATCACAATCATCACAAGAAGAGTGGGAAGTGGATGGTACCTTATTGTTGTCCTCAAATACAATAAAATAAAAGTTGGCCACTTCTTGTTACTCCTCTTCCTTTTTCGATTCAGAGGAGTCATCCCATGAAGCTTTGAATGCCTTTTTCTTGTACTTTTCTCCCTTGCTCTTGAACTTCAACCTTAGGCACTCATTTCAAATATGTCTTGGTTTCTTGCATTCATAGCAAGTTACTTCCTTGTTCTTTTTATTTTTAAAATCCTTCCTTGTTCTTCTTATTTTTAAAATCTTTGTTGTCTCTTTGCCTTAAGAAACCCTTTCTCTTCAAGAATTTCTTAAATGCTCTAGTGATCATAATTATCTCACCATCATTTTCACTACAATCAACAAGACTTTCATCAGCACTAGCTTCTTATATAGCCTTCAAAGTAATCCCCTTTTTCTTCTCTTCTTTCTTATCCTTCTCATCTTCTCTTTTCTTTAGGGTAAGCTCATATGTAAGAAGCTTCCTAATGAGGATGTCAATTGAGAGAGTTAAGAGGTCATAAGCTTCCTCAATTTAAGTAACTTTAGAATCAAATCCTTCTTCGGTAGGACTCTTAGAATTTTAGTGTTGACTTCTTCCTTAGAAAAGTGTTTTCCAAGTATCTTAAGGGTAGTTAGTAGAGAGATGAGGAGATTAGTCATCTCTGTTATTGATTTTTAAGGCTTCATCTTGAAAAGTTTATACTTATATATATGAAGTTAAACTTTCTAGGCTTCATCTTGAAAAGTTTATACTTATATATATAAAGTTAAACTTTCTTACTTCTCACTTGTACATTTCATTCATAGTGATTTTCAAGAGTCTCCCATACTTCTTTTACATATTAACAATGTTGAACATTGCCTCCTTCTCTAGACATAGAGGCAAGTAAGATTGCCGTAGCCTTCTTGTTCTTGTAATTTTCTTCTTTTTAATCATTGAACCATTGACTTCTTGTAAAGGAGGTTTCAACACCATCAATTGTACCCTTAGGTGGTTCCTAACCCTTTAGAACAACATCCCAAATTCTAAATGGCTTACTATTTAAGTACAATTCCATCTTAAACTTCTAATGTGGGTAGTCACTACCAATCAAAGAAGGGTCTAGGAGATGAAAAGTTTAGAGATCCACTCCCCATAATTTTTTCTTCTTGCAATTAAGTACTAAGAAGTTAAGCTTTAATAGTAATAGACCTAAAGGGGAGTGAATAGGGCTTTTAAGATTTTGAAAAGTTATTAACAAAAATTAAAAGAGAGATTAGAGATTGAGAAAATTAAACACAAGTGTTTAATGAGTTCGATTTATCAACAAACATATGTCTCAACCTAACTCTCCCAAGTTAGGATTTTTCAATCATTACAATCTATTCCCTTAAATTGATTTTTACAAACTTGAGTTTTAAGGCTCAACTCAAAACTTAAAAGCAAGAATTTAGGATTACTCTTGACCAAATTTCTAAGTTTTTTCAATAGGTAAACACTTAAACCATACACATTAGAATAGGTCCGAACTTTCCTTTTTCTAACCCTAAAAAATAAAAGAAGAAGAAGAAGAAGCCTAATTCTATCACACAACCCACACTCAAAGAGGGTATTTAAGTATAAATGAGTTAGAAGAAGAAATTGAATGTCGAATGAATACTAAGAATAAATTTACAACAACTAAGGTGGGTAACTCATGAATGAAACTCCAGGACTTGTATTTATAGTTGGAGATCATAAACTAGTTGTTGGAGAGCATTCAATTCATTTTTAAGCTTCACACTCCTTAATTTAGTGCATTTCAACTTTTTACATGAAGGAGCCTGTTCATGATCGTGACACGTGAAAAATATAGCCATTAGTGTCAAAGATAGTTGTTTGAGACTGGGTGTAAAGGTGTCACGAACAGTTCACGATTGTGACTAGTGATCGTTAACAACTTAGCCTTGTTGAACCTTCATGGACTCTTTAAGGCTTTTGTGCACTATGCTGGTCATGGGCTGATCACGATCACGATTGTGGCTTATGAGTAGTCCAGAGTGTTGAAGCCTTAAAGGAGCCTTTAGCTTTATGAGTTAGACTCCTTGGTCATGGTCTGGACCATTTGTCACGATCCACTCATGATTGTGAGGCAAATCATGAAGGACACAAAATCTTCTTCACTTCACAACCTTCTTCAATCCTTCAGCTCATGAGTTATGCTCCAGATCACGATGGTTACTCATAAGGGATGCTTTCATGCTTGAATTGACTTCAATTTTATGTAGAATGCCTCCCATTTGATTCTTATCTTTTGTTTATGTCTTAGGAAGCTTTGAGGATGAATTTGAGCACATTTTAAGAGAGAATTTGATTTACAACACTTAGTAAACTTAATTAGCAAAATCAAATTGTTCGTAAAGTCAAAATAGAGAAGTTGATCATGCATAATGTCAACATAAATTTTTTGTTCTTGTCTATGATTTTTTTTTATTTGTTTGGGGTTTTCCACATTAAAATTTGTGTGTTCCATATTTTCTATTTTATTATTTCAATAATTTTAGTGGTGATTTGCTCTATACCGTTCATTATCCAATCCTGCACATAATTTGCCTTAATTTTCACAACAAAGATTACATCTAGTGATTTCTGAGTTTTGTCATGGAAATGATATCCTACTTATTATTTTATTAATTAAACAATCCGTACATTTTATGTGAATAACATAATTTTATGCAAAAAAGAATATTTAGATTATTAATCTCATTATAAATTATATTAGTCATGTATTCATTTAAAATAGAAAAGAAAACTAATTTTGAGAATTGACTAAATAATTATATGATCTTAGAAATTGTATGGACAGTATTTCAAAATAATTATAGAAATTGTGACGGAGAATCATGGAGAAAATTTATATTTAATCGAAGGAGCAAAGAAAGATATTAGCCTTGTGAATGCACACTTAACACTTCAACTTATTCCTCTCCCTTTCTCACCGTGGAATCAAATGACATTCTCCTTCGCAACCATGCATTTATTGTAAAGCGCTTTTAGTCACGATCTAAACATTAGAGGGATCAAGCCCTCCTCTAGTTGCTAATGTTGATTTCACAAAATAATAATAATAATAATAATAATAAAATAAATTCAAGAAAAAAAAGTGAAAGATTTACAACACTAATACGTAAATGTTTAAAAATTGTGATTTCTCTAAAAAAATAGCAAGTTTTATCTATCAACAATATGGTGATGAATATTGTTATGGACAATAAAATCTTATTCTATACCTTTTAAATTTTGAAAATTTCTTTCATTACTATGTATTATGATTCTTAGACTTAATCAATAAACATACAGTTGATTTAAACAATGTAGATTATATTGTACTAAAAATGTTTTAACCGACAATTGCAAGAAAATAACAATTTTTTTATAATATTATCAGTCAATATGTCTCTTTCATTAAACACTATATATAAGGAAAAAAAAAAGTACGAACTGCTATTTGCTTTGCAGGTTTTATATCAATTAGTGAGTTTTATAGTATTTATATCAATTATTTATTAACTACTCTCAGTTTATTTTGATTAATAAAATTTTTGCACAATATAAATTGCATATGTGATTGCTTAATGAAGATATAATAATATCATTAATAAAAAAAAAACCATTATCCTTTCCTACAATAAAATGAGAACAAATAATCAATATGAAATATTTTGATGGCATATGATTAAATATTGCTCCATTGCATATGACTGGATTTTTTGTTTGGTTAATGTTTTTTTTGTTTTAAATTATTCTAAAAACATAAATTTTCTGCTAAATTAAATTGATATCAGTCACGTTCATTTTTTATATCACATTAATTATTTCATTTAATAAAAAATAATATATGCAAAATTTTACAACTGAAAGAAAAAAGTAAATTTGAAATATATAAATTTATATATTATTATGTGTTTCATTATATACGAAGAATATCATACAAATGTCATTATACTTTGTGATAAACAATATCATACAAGTTAAATCATAAGACATATTATAAAAGCATAATATCTTAAATAGGTTCATAATTTTCGAACTATGTATTTACGTCATTTTCATGCACAAATAAGGTGTTTAAGGAAAAGTACCGTATCAATCATAATAAAAATAGACAATATCTTAACGCTCAAATTCAAATATCATTTTATAACATATAGAAAATTAATGCAAAGAATTAATTTTTTGAAATATTAGCATTGAGAATTCATTAGACTTTTACTAATCTAGCTTAATACGGATAAGACTATAAGGGCGGAAAAGTTTTACTAAAGAATTAATTTCATGATAATAGAAAATCAGAATGACTTTCTAAAAGTAAACTTATCTTTAGGTTTCTTAACTTGTATGGGTTGTACATGAGAAACTAAATAGTTATTAAGAATTGATGTGGCTAAGATCATTTACAACTAATTGATTAGTATAATTGGATAAAATTTGGAACAAACTCCAACCATGAAACACTAAGCATAACATTAGATATAAAGAAAATCTTTTAATTTTGTGGACAAAATAGGTCAAACATAAGCAAAAATAGGAATAACGATCTATTTTCGCAAAAAAGTTGTTATGTTTGAAGAAGTATATAAATCTAAGTTCCATTAGAATAGATGCTATGTGGACGAAAACGATAAATACACAAAAGATTCTTTAAGGAGTCATATCTCTCTTTCTCATCCTAGGTGTATTTATATGAAGGACTGGAAATTAAAACAGCATTAGCATAAGAAATTCATGTGCTCACTTGGGAAAGAAAGAAAACTTAAACAAACTCCTTAAAAAAAAATCTTTTGTGACATTTAGGTTATAAAAAAGAGAATTCAGAGGGATACACCAAGTTTACTAGAAGAATGGCCGGAGGTGTTTTTGCCGTTCAAAGTAATGGGGGGAGCTATGAAGGTGGTATCACAACCTTCGTCATCATTACTTGTTTAGTTGCAGCAATGGGCGGTCTCATTTTTGGATACGACATTGGAATCTCAGGTAAACATCTTTTTTTTGTATATTCATGTCGCTTTTCTCCTTATATCTTTTTGAATTAGATTAGATAGTTTGAGCATAATATATATAAAACTCACGTCCTCTAAGTCATCAAATGTAAAAAATAAAAAAATAAAAAAACCCTTAACTGTGTTATTAAAAATAAGTCGATGTTTTAATTGAACAAGGGTTGTAATGTTCTATACAGGAGGAGTAACTTCAATGGACTCATTTTTAAGCAAGTTTTTCCCAACAGTATATGCAAAAGAATCTGAAAAACATAGTGAGAATATGTACTGCAAGTTCGAGAGTCATCTATTGCAATTATTCACATCTTCACTCTACCTTGCCGCACTAGTAGCATCATTCTTTGCTTCCACGGTAACTAGGACCTTTGGTCGTAAGATCTCCATGTTGTTTGGAGGCTTTATTTTCCTTATCGGGGCTGTCCTTAATGGGGCTGCCACAAATGTTGCAATGCTTATTATTGGTCGATTATTGCTTGGTGTAGGCGTTGGATTTGCTAATCAGGTATGGCTTCTTTTGTTGTTAGCTACAAAACATTACTAACTTCTATGTTGAAAATTCTCCCCATTGAATGATACACAATATACATATGCATTGAGCTAACTTCATTTTTGTGTCTCAGTCTGTTCCCGTTTATCTATCTGAAATGGCACCAGCAAGGATGAGAGGAGCATTAAATATTGGTTTTCAAATGGCCATCACAGTTGGTATATTGGCTGCAAACCTTATCAATTATGGAACATCAAAGATTGAAAGTGGTTGGGGGTGGAGACTATCTTTAGCTCTTGCAGCAGTCCCTGCAATTATGATCACTGTTGGATCTTTATTCCTACCAGATACTCCTAATTCCATCCTTGAGAGGGGGTATACAGAGAAGGCCAAAGAAATGTTAATTAAGATCCGGGGCACAAGTAATGTGGAAGAGGAATTCCAAGATCTCGTTAATGCAAGTGAGGCTGCGAAGAAAGTAGAACACCCATGGAGGAACATTATGCAACCAAAGTATAGACCCCAACTTGTCATTTGCACATTGGTTCCTTTCTTCCAACAGCTTACTGGAATTAACGTCATCATGTTTTATGCACCTGTTCTCTTCAAGACTTTGGGTTTTGGCGATGATGCTTCGCTTATGTCTGCTGTTATTACTGGTATAGTGAACGTCTTGGCAACATTTGTTTCAATCTACTCCGCGGATAAGTTTGGGAGACGTGTTTTGTTCCTTGAAGGGGGCATTCAAATGATTATTTCCCAGGTAGGTAGTTTCTTCTAAATTTTTATTAACACACACGCATAAGTGATCTTATAATTATTAACACTCGCTTTTAATTGGAAATGGTGTAGATTGTTGTTGGAATCATGATAGGCACTACTTTTGGAACTGCGGGTACTGGAAAATTATCAAATGCTGCAGCAGATATCGTGCTGTTCTTCATTTGCGTGTACGTATCAGCTTTTGCATGGTCTTGGGGTCCATTAGGATGGTTGGTGCCAAGTGAGATATGCCCGCTAGAAATTAGATCTGCCGGCCAAGCTATTAATGTCTCTGTGAATATGTTCTTCACGTTCGTTATTGGCCAATTCTTTTTGTCTATGCTTTGCCACATGAAGTTCGGCCTCTTCTTGTTCTTTGCTGGCTTTGTTATCCTAATGACTATATTCATATTCTTCTTTTTGCCTGAGACGAGAAATGTGCCCATTGAAGAAATGAATAGGGTATGGAAGGCACATTGGTTTTGGGGCAAGTACATTCCTGATGATGCAGCTATCGGTGGCCAAACTCACAAAGGACAAAACGTATGAGATATCTGCAAGCGTACAATCGGTAAGAATATGCGCACCATGACAGTAAAGCTTTATGAGGGAAAGGAATTCAGGGCCAAAAGGAAGTGAGCTTGGTTGTACCAACTTGTGTTTCTTTCAAAATAAAATTACCAGTTTGGACGTAATTATGTTAAAGCTTTATAAGGGGAAAAAAAAAAAAAGGAAGACCATTAAAATTGTCGCAGCACAAATTCTTTTTTTTTTTTTAATTTTTAAATAAAGAAATATGATATTACGTATGCTTCTCTCTCTCTCTCTATATATATATACATATTTTAATTAATTTAATTTTTCTTTTATTAATAAATAACTAAATTATCCAATTTTTAATAAAAACTATATATAACACACAAGTCATTTCATTACTATTTGTGGCAGCAATGTATTTTTGCGTATTTACATAAACATATATTAATTTAATTGTTGTCTAATTTTAAAGTTTATTGTGAGTTAAATGACTTTAGATTTTATGAATTTTTAATTGATATTGATGAGTTCAATATCTTATGGTCCTGCAAGCATAAGAAAAATAAGAGATAATGAATCCATAAGTCCTATAAATTGTTAAAAAATGCAATCAAGTTCTAAATTTTTTTTTTCTAATTGAGTTCTAAAAGCATTTAAAATGTTTCACATTAGTTCATCTCTGTTATGTCAAACGAAATGAACTGACGTGGCAATTAGACCTCACCCAATGAACTGACATGTGTAGTCAATTTATTAATGATACTGAACCCACAATTCCTATAAGTTATCCAAAATTTCAATCAAGTCCTAAATTATTTATTTCCTAATTAACATGAAGCAAAACCATTGCACAATATCACAGCAAATCATCAACACACAAAATATATATCCCAAGCATTAAAGGGCTACAACCAACTCAAGTTCTATGACAGACTTGAAAAGCAAAAATAAATCCAAAAAAATATTTAAATGGATGCAAATGATGTAGATCAGAGAGATGTAGGAGGGGCAGGGAAGTTAGCCTTCAAATAGGCAACATCATCAGCAATGGTGGCGAGCTTGACGTCCAAGGCTTCAATTTTTTATCCAGGTGAACTTGAAGCTAGTTTATCATAGATTGTGGGGAAGTAATAGACTCGGCTTGTTCGTCTTCTTTAGGAGGGGGTGCAATTTTGGTTCTCTTCTTGGAGGTAGAAGGAGCCTCCCCTTCTGCCATTTGTTGAAAATCTTGAGAGTTAGAATCTTTCCACACTGTCTTTCCTTCTTTGTCTACTTCTCGCTAATTGATTGTACCATTTACATTGAACTTTCTAATGGAAAAAATTTGAGCCCAATTATTTGTAATGAAACGGTTATGCAATTTTCATGTGTGGTGAGCACAAGCCTTAAATAGGGTGAAATTTTAAAATTTTCACTTGCATAACCCTTTATAATATGAAGATTTCCTTTCCCATAGATCCATTTTGCATTTTACACATAGCTAAATAACAAAAACACATATAAACATCAACTTAAGAATTCTAAGTTTAGGAATACTTACAAACTCCTAAGTTTGATGTAGACTACAAACTTTGATATAGTTGGATTCACCTCTTGAATCAAATTCTCTAGCCTCCCAAATCTTAGGCCTCTAGCTTGAAACACCAAAGCTCCACCAAATCACCTTCTTGCTTAGATTGGATTAGATGCACATAGCCTCTCAAATGACCCTCACAAAACATGCACTACTTTAGTCTCTTTGCAAGAACACTTAGGGTTTATTTTGTGTATGTGTTTCTCTCCTTTTGTGTGTCTTTACACAAAGTTTCTAACCCAAGAACACTTCTTAAGTTATGTATATATATAATGAAAAAAGCAAACCTTATCACATGATAAATATACAACTCATCATGATAAGTATACAACTTGTCATGATAAGTATGCAAGTTGTAAAGTGTGTAGAGAATTAATACATCCCATATATTATCTCTAAATACATTCTCTACACATACTAAAGTGATATACGCCTTATCATGTCCATGGTCAATATTATACATTTAAGAGATAATGTATGCCTAACTTGACAAATTTGACCATGTCATGTTCACATGGATTTGGGCTTGGTAATTAGGCCAACACTTGGCCCAAGCCCAATCCAACATACAAATGGGCCTAGATAAGGTTTATGGGCCTTTTCAATATCTTGGACTGATCTTTGGTCCAAAACTCTTTTGGGCCATTAATCAAAGTCCACTTAGAAACAACATAAATTATTAATTTAGTACTTTAATTAATATTTAATATTAATTAAGTATAAATTAATAATTAATCCCTTGCTTGAATTAGATTTCATGATATGCTATAATCATTGCTTAAAGCATAAATTCAATTCCATTAATCTTAATTAATTGATTAAACTCTTTAATCAATAATTAGATTAATGTTAATGGTGATTTGGTGAAAATCTTTTAGGTGTGACTTACTAGGTTCATGTCTAATTGGCAATGAGAAGATAATATCAACACTTAATATTATTTGAAACTCTTTCAAGTCTAAATGTGAAAGTCCCAATTATGCACATTTAGTTCTTATAAGTTGTGAGTGACCCCAAGCATCGATATCACTACTACCTAATTAGAAATGAATGCATGTATTGACTCACATGAACCCTTTGGTCATAATTACCATGCACTAAAATCTCTTCATTAGAAGATCCTGATATAGCCTAGAGTCATGGTTTAGTCAAACTCTAATAGTTATATCATATGACCTCATCTCAAGTTCTAATTCTTGATAAAACATAACAAACACTGAAACTCTTTCAATCCGTGTCATGTTTGTCTTGGCCAGGAACTTATTCATAAAAAATGAACATAGATAGCATAGGATCTTATCCTGGTTAACTCTAGGCAATGAATCCCATCTTGGCCAAACACTCATCCCTACATTTAACCGACTAGAGCCACCGCACGCCAATTAAATGTGGATGACTGTGTCACCTCAGGTCAAAGGACTATATGCACTATTATGACCTAGATTGTGATTGTTGACTACAAGTGAAAATCCATGCAATCACAAATCTAACATCATGTTCAATCCACTCATCACATGAGTATCCACATGTCTATTCTAATATCTCATATCAAGTAGCATGAGACTTACAGCCTCCCACTATTAGTATCACATACTAATCAAGGAAAATAGACGGAGGTGATAGTCTAATTAATATTACCCAAATATTAATCTATCGACTGTGAACATTTTATAACATATGTACTAAATAAATTTATAGCTCATATTATCAATTCTTGATAATAAATTTATTTAATATTATGCTAATGGATAAATATTCAATTAAATAAACTCTTTAGATAATAGAATATTATTTTATTGCCATTTGGGATAATTTGCAATGTCAAAATATGTGATTAGCCTCTAGGGCATACTACCTATACTAACACTATCCAAATTCAATATGTCATTAGGTTGAATAGGGACTATAAGAGGGTAGACAACATCTGGATCAATCAACTAAAGATACTTAGCAATTAGAGTGATATAGGCTCCAATTCTACTTTTCTCAAACTTTACGATGGCTATGCTCCATAATTACTCTGCAAATAACTTATCGAGAGCCATTTCCTTTCTTTTTATTCCTCACTAGTGCAAAAAAAGTTTGAGCTTTTGAACATTAATATGACTTTCTCCTCTAGGCAATACTGAATAGGAGATGAAGCAATGCAAGTATTTGTGCACAAAAGAAATTAGGCTTGAGTCTTTAGCAATCCGAGGTCAAATTTTCCTTCCCTAATCAACTCCTTCCAAGCATTGTATTATTCAAATTCTAGCTCATCTTTGTAGATGCAGTGACCAACTGTAGGCAATTTTAGGGCTCCCCTAATTGTGCAAGGGAAACGGTCCTATCTTCATGATTCAGGGTGAAGGACAGTGAGTAATCTTTCCCGATGCTAAGTATGGACAGAAATTAAAGGGTGAGAGCTAGTGAGGTGATTTCATGGAGTTCAACAAACTCAGCAAGCTTCAACTTGGCAAGTAAGTCTCTCATTTTGTTCTCATAACCCAATTATCACACACATTCCCAACCAAAAATTCATGTTAAATGGATTGGGTGAGTTTTAAGAATTTTGTACTTGTCCTTAAGTTCTTTCGACATAAGTGAGGAAAGGATTGGGTCATATGGGCCCCTTTTTCTAACAATCTTCATCTTGGTTCCTTTCCTTGTCAGCTCGATAGGGATGGACATGGTAATAAATTTGAGTAAGAGAGGAAAAAAGAGGGGAACCGATTCAAGTGGAGACCAAAAAAGGAATTAATTAAATTAAGATCCACTAGAGATAAGAAAGTGATGTAAGATGATGATATGGATGTGAGATAGGTGAAAAAATGAAAAACATACAGAGGATGCTTTAGGATAAAAATAAGATTAGGTCAAAAAGGAGAAAATAGTAGTGGAAGGCGTTGGAGGAAGGAGGGATTAGGTTAAAAACAAATGCTTTAAATACTCCTTAGCTTAACCCTAAGTGGCTTATAGGTAATAAATAAGGAGTTATATTCATGATAAAAAAAATTTTACAGCACAGTTAAAATATATTTAATTATAATGATGACACAAAGAGTTATGATCAAAACTAAGCTGTCATAACCGAATTATGTCATGATAAAATCAAAGGTAATGATCATTACACTTCCTACCCAAAAAAAAAATTAATGCATTAAGGCTTATTTCAATTGACTTACAATCAATGAATGGATTTTCATAAACATGAAAATTTATTCACCAAAGAAGAATTTCAGTTAAAAGAACTAAATTTATTTAAAAGAACATAATCTTCACTACTAGTGACAATAGCATAATAATCATGATTTAAATGTAGAATTTTCAAGAATCAAACTTTTGATGCCAATTTCTCTTTTGATGAAATTCATTCTTTCTTCACAAAGAGGTTTAGTAAATATATCCACACGTTGGTTTGTTGTATCAATAAATTCTAATACAACATCACCTTTTTGCATATGATCATGCTAAAAATGATGTCTAATGTCAATGTGTTTAGTCCTAAAATGTTGAATTGTATTCTCGGTATTGCACTAGTGTTATCATATTTAATTAGAATGTGATCAAGAACCAATCCAAAGTCCATGAGTTATTGTTTAATCTATAAGACTTGTGCACAACAATAACCCCTAGCAACGTACTCTACTTCAGCGGTGGACAATGCAACCGAATTTTATTTCTTACTAAACCAAGAAACAAGAGAATTTCTTAGAAATTGACAAGCACCGAAGGTACTTTTCTTATCTAGGTTATTCCCAGCATAGTCCATATCCAAATAGGAAATAAGATCAAATGATGCATTTATAAGATACCAAAGTCCTAAGTGAGATGTGCCAAAAGATATTTCAAAATTCTTTTCACCACATTCAAATGAGACTCTTTAGGAAAAAATTGAAAACGAGCACACATACACACGACAAACATAATATCGAGTCCACTTACAGTAAGATAAAGAAGACTACCAATCATACCTCGATATTTCTTTTCATCAGTGCTCTTACCATTCTCATCTTTGTCAAGTTTAATAGTGGTGCACATAAGAGTCTTACTCGCCTTTGCTCCATCCATTCCAAATATTTTGAGCAAGTCCTTGGTGTACTTTTCTTGATTGATGAAGATTCCACTTGTTCATTACCTTATTTGTAATCTAAGGAAGAATTTAAGTTCTCCCATCATGCTCATTTAAAATTCGCTCTTCATGCACTTAGAGAACTCTTCACATAAAAGCTCATTAGTAGCACCAAATATAATGTCATCCACATATATTTGCACAATGAGAATGTCATCTTTATGCTTTTTAATGAAAAGTGTGGTGTCAACTTTGCCTTTGGAAAAATTATTGTTCAAAAGAAAAACACTCAATCTTTCATACCAAGCTCTAAGAGCTTGCTTTAAACCATATAATGCTTTTAATAATTTGAAGACATGATTAGGAAAGTCATGTTGCTCAAAGCCCAAAGGTTGTTCAACATAGACTTTGTCCTTAATAAAGCCATTTAAAAATGCACTCTTTACATCCATTTGAAAAAGGTTAAAATTCATGTATGATGCATATACAAGTAACATCCTAATTGCTTTTAATCTAGCAACTAGAGCAAATGTTTCATTAGAATATATACCCTGTTCTTGATTGTAGCCTTTACCCAATAACTTAGCCTTATTCCTAGTAATTACACCTAGTTCATCAAGTTTGTTTCTAAAAACCCACTTGGTGCCAATTATAGGATAATTCTTAAGTCTAGGGACTAAAGTATACACTCTATTTCAAATTGATTGAGTTCCTTTTGCATAGCAAGAACCTAACTTTCATCATTTAAGGCCTCACCAACATTCCTTGGCTCAATTTGAGAGATAAAGGCAAGACTATTTAAATGTTTGAGAGAGTGTCTAGTAGTTACCCCTTTTGAAGGGTCACCAATGATTAAGTCCTTAGGGTGATCTTTCTTGAAGTGCCATTCTTTTGGTAGGTCTTCATGAGCAATTAAAGTTATGAGAGCCATTTGTTCCTATAAAACTTTTTCCTTTTGAGCATCCACCATATTTTGAGAACTCTTCATTGGAGGGGAAACATCTTGATTATTCTCTATTGCTCCTTGTTATTGGTTTAACTCATCAAGAGCACCTATATTATCATTATCAATAACAACAACCTTTCTTGGTTCAAATGGATTAGTCTCATAAAAAACAATGTGCATGGACTCTTCTACCACTAAGGTTCTTTTATTAAAAACTCTATATGACTTGCTAGAAGTTGCAGAACCAAGGAAGATTTCTTTATTGGTTTTAGCATTAAATTTTCCAAGGTTATCCTTGGTATTCAATATGTAGCACTTACATCCAAATACCCTTAGATATAAGATTTTGGGTTTTCTCCCATTCCATAATTCATAAGGAGTTTTATTCAAATAGATCTAATGAAGACTCTATTTAAAATATAACAAGCGGTGTTGATGGCTTCGACCCAAAGGTACTTAGGCAAATTGTACTCATTGAGCATAGTTCTTGCCATCTCAACAAAAACTTTATTTTTCCTATCAACAACCCCATTTTGTTGAGGTGTTCTAGGAAAAGAAAAATTATGAAAAATTTCCATTTCATTGTAAAAGGTTTTAAAATAGTCATTTTCAAATTCTTTTCTATGGTCACTCCTTAAAGTAGAAATTTTAAAACCTTTTTCATTTTGAATTCTTTTTACGAGAATTTTAAAAGCTTTAAAACATTCATCCTAATAAGCAAGAAAGAGTACCCAAGTAAATCTAGAGAAGTCATTGATAATGACATATGCATAGTGCTTACCACCTAAGCTAGCAACTCTACAAGGACCAAATAGATCCATATGCAATAATTGAAGAGGTATAGTAGAAGTTACCTTATTTTTGGATTTAAATGAACTTTTCACTTACTTACCCATTGACATGCTCCAAATATTTTGTCCTTTTGGAATTTTACTTTGGGTAGGCCAATGAAATGGTCACCTTTGCTTAGATATCCAATGAGGTCTATGCTAGCATGACCAAGTCTCCTATGCCACATCCAAGTGTCATCCTTAATAGCAACAAAGCACTCAACACCTTGGTTAGTCAAAGAGCTTAAATCAATAGTATAAACATTGTTGACTCTTTCACCTTTGAAAATAACTTTGTTCTCTTCCATATTAGTTACAAAGCATTCTTTAGTTCAAAAGTCACTCTATTACCTTTATCACATAATTGACTAACACTAAGTAAGTTGTACTTTAAATTATATATTAAAAGAACATTTTCAATGGAGGTAGAGTCTTTCTTACCAACTTGACCAATGCTAACAATCTTACCCTTGGCATTGTCACCAAATGTAACCTTGGCTCCCTTCTTCATTTCTAAATGAGTGAAGAGGTTGGTCTTCCTGCTATGTGTCTTGAACATCCACTATCTAGATACTACTTTTCTTTGCATGTTGTGGATTACAAGCACACCTACATGGAAATAATTCATCTTACTTTAGGTACCCAAATATATTTGGGTCCTTGGGGGTTAGCATTGAAAGATCCGTTATTTGAGTAACCTAAATGAGTCTTTCTAATATAGCATCTAGAATTTTTATGCCCCATCACACCATAATAATAGCATCTAAAACTTTGTGCATGCTCTTTCATTTTAAAACTATTAAAACCATGAGAATGAGCATGATTATATTTCCTAGGTTTGGGTCCTCTTGAGCTATTAGCTCTAGACCTGTTAGTCTTAATTCCATTAGACTTTTTAGGTCCATTGGTTTTGAGACTAGGTTTTTGGTAAACCTAAGTAATTGGAGTACTTAGGCTTACAACTTTTGAAGAGCTAGTGTGAGCATTTTCAAAACCAATTCCACCTTTAGATTTCAAAGGAGTGAAAGTCATAGAAATCATACCATCAAGAATTTCCTTTCCTTTATTAAATTTTGAGATGAAATTTTTAAGATTGTTATTTTCATTTTCTAATAACACATTTTATTCAATGAGTTTTGCATTTTCATTAGAAATCTCAATTTTTTTTAAATTACTTTCATTCAATGAATTGGTTAACTCTTCATTAAAGGATCTTGATTTCTCAAGTTCTTCTTCTAGAGTTTTGACCATTTCTTTAAGTGAATTAATTCTAGATAAATATTTATCATATTTATGCATCAAATTTTCACAAGCAATTAACATTTCATCATTGGATTCAAAGTCTGGAGTTACCTCATCATTTGAAGGTTCCTCTAATGCCATGAAGCAAAGATTGGCAACTTCCTTATCAGTGCCATCATCACTAGACTTACTAGAGTCATCCTAAGTTGCTTTAAGTTCTTGTTTCTTTTCCTTCTTGAACTTCTTATCTTTCTTGAAGGGCTTCTTCAACTTTGGACATTCGGATTTAATATGACTTGATTTGTTGCATCCATAGCAAATTACTTAATCCTTGTTGCTTGAGTCTTGCTTCTTGAATCCTCTTCTCTTTTTCATGATGAGATTCCTAATTTTTCTTGAAATCATAGGATACTCATCATCATATTCATTTGATTCACTATCACTAGTGTTTTTACTTGCTTTAAGAGCAATACTTTTGTCATTCTTAGTCTTATCTTCTTCAACAACTTGAGTCATTTTGATCTCATGGGTGAGAAGCTTCCCAAGAAGTTCATCCGTAGGTAGAGTAGAGAGATCATTTGCTTCTTCAATTGAAGCAATCTTAGCTTTTCAAATCTTTTAAGGCAAGATCATAAGGATTTTGTTATTGACATATTCATTTGAGAATATTTTGCCAAGTTTCCTCATAGCATTAATGAGAGTGATAAGTCTACCATACATCTCACCAATTTTATCACTGGCTTCATTTCAAACAACTTATATTCTCTTCTAAGATTTTGTAATTTTTTTGCTCTTAAGTTGACTAGTACCTCTATGTTTGGTCTTTAGACATTTCCAAATTTCTTTGGCCGATCTCTAATGCTCTATTCCATTATACTCTTCTCTACTCAAACCATAATAGAGGATGGTGTTTACCTTTCTATTTCTTAAATTAGCTTTTGATTGCTCATCACTCCATTACTTTCTAGGAATGGTCACCTCATTTCCTTTATTATCTTTCTTTGTTGGAGGACTCCAACCTTCTTCAATAATATCCTATAAATTTACTCCTTCACTATCCAAGAACATCTCCATTTTATTTCTCCAATATGAATAATTAGTTCCATAAAAAATGAAGGTCTTGTGTAGCTAGGGCTATGAACATCAGGGGTGGCAACAACTTGATTTATGGAGGCCATGATCTTTTCTCCAAGATGGTTAAATCTTCAAGAGTGGAGACTAAAGCTATGATACTAAATATAATTCCACAAGTGCCAAAAAGGGGAGGGGGTGAATTAGCTTCTTAAATAATATGGGTAATTTTGATTTCACACCCAAGAGAAAACTAAAAACATAGTAAGATTTGAATTAAATGAAGAAGAATAACAACAAAAACACTAAGGATTTATAGAGGTTCAGCCCTTAAAGCCTACATCCTCTCCTCAACCACTAGTTGAGAATTTAAATCCACTATCTATCTACTTCAAGGTGTATATTAAACCTTTATAAGCTTAAGCTAATCCACCCAAGTGATTTTACAAGGTTCACACTCAAACCCAAGTATTTTCCCAAGGCTCACACTCTAACCCAAATGCTAAAAGCAATCCTCTTAACTTACAAGTATTAAAAACCTTAACCTTACTCACTCAATCTCATTATTGAGCTATTGACTGAAGGAATTAAACACTCACCAACCCACACTCAAGAACACTCTTGAGATAGAAAGAAATTACAAGAATTAAAGATTGAGAACTTGGGTGGTTTGAAGAATAAATTCAAGATTAATTGCTTAAAATTTCTCTAAATGTGTTTGCTCAACTTTATTAATTCCCACCAGCTGATTTCAAAGTAGTATTTATATCCTCATAGAGAAAAAGAGTTGTTGGAGGTGCATTTAATGAAAATAGAGCCGTTTAAACCACACAAAAAGAAGAACTCTACACGTTCATTATGATTATAATTATCAGGGTGCCAAGAAGACATTTGAATCTGCACACTTTCATGATCGTAACAGTGGTGGTGATGATGGTCATGACTACTTTCTAGAATTTTTGGAATTGATTTTCATGATCATGAGAAATTAGTCATGATCATAACACTGGTTGTGACGAGTCATGACAAGCTTCAAAATTTATGGAAATTTGCAACTTGAATCTTTATAATTTTGCTTGAAATTCTTTTTCTAATGATTGGAACTTGCTTGTGATCACTCATAATGAAGATTCCCATCCAATTTAACCAAATTTGACTTCAAATCTCAATAAAAATTTGATCTTCTATTTTCCCTCTATATCATGATCATGATGAGTCTATCACTACTCATGACAGGGCTGCAGACTTAATAAAGTCAAAGTGCTGACTTTTCAAGGCTTGACTTGTGTTGTTATAGTCATGATGCTTTTGATGCTTCTTATGCCACATTTGATTATTCTAATTTTAGTTTAACTAAATATAGACACTTAAGCACACAGATTAAATATAATTTTACTTAATTACTTGTAACCACCAAAAAATGACTGTTTTAAATCTCAAGGTTCAACAATTTACTTTTATTGTCATTTACCTTACAAGCATTTTCTTATTATTTATTATATTTGATTATCAATTATCAATTTATATTGTATATTGTTGTCAATTGTTATCATAATCCAAGCTCTCAATCCATTTCTCTTAATATTTATATTTTGTATGTTCTATAATATCAATTTTTAATATCTACTCCTTCTCCAGTTTCTCTTTTTATTTTCTTTTTTTTGGATTTTTGTAATTTTACCATTACATGTCCCTTGTTATTATTATTTATGCTTTATCCTGTTAGAAATCAATCATATTGAACTCACCTTTGTGGTTTGTGCTTAATTTGTGCTTGGTTTAGTGTCATATACCAATAATATACTAAAAATAAACCAATTTATTCTTCATATTTTTTATGATTTCTTTGGAATTAATAATCTAAATAAGATGAATCTTTTCATATGTTTTTTCATAATTTATTTTCTTTATTATCTTAATAAATTTGTCGTTTTATACCTTTTTCTCTACATTTCTTTACTCAATTTTCTTCTTTTTATGAATAAATCTCTCATTTTCTACTTTTTACACAATATGAACCTTTGCATTTACCTTAATAATAAATATGTTTCAATTTCATTTTCTTCATTTCACATATTATTTATGATTTTCCAAAGTCGCCTTGCTTTTAATAAAACTAATACCTTTTTATGTTCTATTATTGTGTTCTTTGTTAATCATGGAAGTCATTCAAATGTAAGAATATGGATCATAATTTCTTTTGCTTTCTAGTGTCTCAAATAAATGATTTGGTTATGTGCTCAATAATTTATGATGTGAGAGATATCCATCCAAGGTACAAAATTGATATTTTGAGGCCTAATTTAATGGAAACTCATCTTGTGAATTAACGGTTCACATAATTCATCAAAAAATATATGTAAATGCTTTTCTAACTCTTTTTAATTTAGATGCTTAAAATTGTTCGTTTTAATTTATTTTTTAAACCCAACTTAATACTCAATTTTAAATATTTTCCACCTCTTTTTCTTTATTTTGATTTTTAATTACTTTTCTTTTATCTCAAATAAAATATTTTATGGCCCCGAAATACATAAAATGGAGAAATCATGAAGGTGATGTTCATAAATGTGTTAGCCATTCTTATCCCTTATCTCTTTTAATTTATTGATTTTTATGTATTTTCTTATTTTCTTGTTTAGCATGTTTATATTTGTTCATAATTTGATTTTTGCCATGAATATGCTACAATTGCCATGCTATAGAAGAGTAGTTTATTTTGCTTATTATGTTTACATTATTCATGCATCATATTATTATAACACATTTATATTTTATGTAACACTTTTATACCATGCTCATGCATCTTACCATGCTCACGCATCTTGCCATGATCATGCATATTATACATTGTTATATGCTTGTTTGTATGTATTGTGTTTGCATTTACATGTAGTGGTTGATCCATAATAGTACATATTTCTTAGAAGCACTGTATAAAACTAGTAAGGCCAACCCTGCTCAACATTCAAGTGGTATGGAGATGTCTTAAATATAAAGAGCCTAATTCTGCTGACATCGAGATCTGAACCCAATGCTTTATCCAATGGGTGAATGCGATTCCACGCGAGGGATTTGAGTTTGCCTTAGTCCTTAAATGGATAGTTTCTTGGGTGATACTGAGTGGTAACTCCTTATTTCTCCTGCTTGAGTAAAGGGTTATAAGTGCATTCATGTCATCCCTTAACTCTTTCCGTACTCCACTCACTAATCCTCTATTATCCTATAACAAGGAAAAAGAGTCTGTGATATAAAGAGTGTCAATCGAATCCACTAGCGTCAACAAGTACCATACAGTATAGCATTTCAAAATTTCTTGACTTGTTGTCGCCAAGAAACAATAACAAGAAGATGTTGAATTCAACTCCAAAGCAATCTATGATATGGGAATAATGCTAATGGAAAAAAGAAAAAAAGAAAAAAAGAGAAGAGAAGAAAACTTTGGGTTCTGAAGGTGAAGAGGAATAAGGAAAAAAATGAAGCAAAAATTAAGTGGAATAAGGTCGATCAAATGGAACACAAAATACCAAACAACAGTTTAGCTACCATGTCAGCTATTAAAGAGGTGTAACCTCTTTCAGAACCATTAATTTTCAACCTTTGCTCCATTTTTTAATGAAAAAAAAACCAACAAACATTGAAAGCACCCAACACCATAATTATTACAACACAAACCACCTATCATACTTGAAAAGTGCAACATGGCACTAAAAATATTAGGTGACATAATTCATGAACGTGGTTATTAGATCTTTTATATAGATAAATACTATATCTCTACTTCTCAACCTATTTCTCTTACTATTAATGCTAGTGAGTCTGACTCGGTACTATTTGGATCACGATCCCGTTTTCCTTATTATAGGAAAATGAAGGGAAAGTGAAGGGAATACTGAAAAAGCTTAAGGATGGCACAAGTGCACTTACAACTCTTTACCCTGCCAGAAGCAATATAAGTCACGACTCAGTATCACCCAAGAAATTATCCGATTATAGACTAGGCAAAACTTGGATCCCTCACTCAGAACTAAAATTCCCTCACAGGATAAAGCATTGGGTTCAGATGTTGATGTCAATAGGAGCAGACTCATTTGTTTAGAGGCATCTGCATACTACCCAGATGTTGAGTAGGGCCAACCTTACTAGTTTAATACAATGCTTCTAAGAAATATATACCGTTTTGGATCAACCATTGCACACATATGCAAGCACAATATATATTTACACAAGCACAAAATAACAATATGATATAATAATGCATGAACATGGTGTAATGCATGAACATATCAATTATAATAAACATGGAATTCTATATGATATATGAATATGGTAAATATTATGATACATAGTCGTGTCAAAGATAATATACTAATCATGGCATAATTACATATCATGGTAACGATAATAGCACACATTCATTGCAAATTTATAATACGCATGTCATAAGAATTTCACACATGCAATCCTAATTATGTCAAATGAAAAATGAAATTAATAAGAATAATAATAATAATAAGAGTAAGGGTTAGAAATGCAAACACTCAAGTAGGCTCCTTCTCTTTTATCTTGTCTTTATTTTTTTAGATTTGGGGCCATTATTTTAAGAAAAGTTGATATTTAAAAGGAAAAAATTGTAAATAAGGTAAAATTTGAAATGCTTGTAAAATACTTAAATTGATAAAAGAAAATTATTTAAAAAGATAAACAATAAGAAAAAAAATTGAATAAAATCGAAAATGGAAGGTAAAAAGGTCACATTTATGATGATTAATTGGTCATATATTAGCCTCTAACTTATGATGTAGTTAGTTCATCAAATTAGCCTTCAAGATATTGATATTGTACCTTGGATAAATTGAGTTCACGTCATAAATTATTGCCTAATTTTTATCTCAACAATCATCATAAATGATTTACGAATAGAGTAAAAATAATTAATTTTTAGATTTTGGTTGAATTCAATATTATGAGTGGATTCATAACATAACGTACCAAATAATGAATAAATATTTACTAAGAAAATATAATAAAGGAAATTCATAATGTAGCTAATCAAAAAGACATAAAATTGGGTAAGGAAAAAGGAGATAAATTAATATAAAAATCCTTTAAAATTGGAATAAAAGGAAAATAAATATAACATATAACAAGTAAATCAAGACAAAATTAGAATAAAAATTATTATGAGAAGAATTCATTAAATATAATAAATAAAAAGTAATATTGTGGTTAAAAGATTGAAATAGAAAATGGAAACTCAAATAAAGTGGCAATATTAGTCATATTAAAATAATTCAACAAAATTAGATAAAACTAAGAGCAAATGCAAATAAATTGGTAAAGAAATAAAATAAATAAATGATAAATATTAAAAATATAATTAAAAGTTCAAAATTTTTAGAATAATAAATAAAATAAAAAGAAATTAGGTAAAAATATGAGAGAGTAGGAACATCCATTGAAAAGAAACAAACATTAAATTTATGAAGAAAATAACAATCAAAATAATAAAAATAAGAATATGTTGAGATAAAAGTAAATAATAAATTAAATGGAAAAATAAATGAAGAATGAAATAGTAGAAATACACAAATGGAAACAAATAAATATATAACTTA
>CATIWM010053220.1:0-24896 GCA_949671775.1 Mallotus repandus
CTATCTCAATATATACAAGAAACACCGAGACTGATTTTAACTTATGAACTCTGTAAACCTGATTCACATAATCAAAATGGCTGCTTTCAGGGGCAACTTTGAAAAATTTTTGGGACTTATAGAAAAGAAATTTTGAGCTGAAATTTGAATTAGTATTATATTTATATTTCTAAAAAATTCTATGAAAATTTCACTTCATTTGGACAACTATAGAGGGAGGTATGGGTAGCTAAACACAATCAGGTCAGTTTACACTAACTGATTGAGCACTACAAAGTTCAGCTTCGTTAGACCATCATAAAGGCCAAATCAGCTCTAACCAAAAACTAAAAAGTTATAGAGGACGTATTTAAGTTTCTATATAATCAAACTACACTTAATTTCAAACTCTATAATTCAATATATGATCAAAATAATATGACTGAAAAACCAGGAAAAATAAACCTGAAAACTGCAGCATATGAACCCTAGATTAAATCAATCAAATCACTTAAAATACTTACCAAATCAATCACTATAGACTTTAGAGATGATGATTACATTCTTATAAATGCTTTATATTTCCAAATTCAGCTTGCAAAATCAACACCAATAAGTAGAATCAACTCTCCTCTCTTTCCCCCTTTCTTTTTTTTCTTAAGCTTCTTAAGTATTTCTTTTTTTTTTTTCTTTAAACATCTAATAATATACATATATTTGCTTAATCCACGATTTAGGAAGGGTCTAGAGCCTTTTTAGGATAGGTTTGAGTGTAAAATATCTATTTAGGCTCTTAATGAAAAGCTAATATAACATATTAACCCGTGAACTTCCAATTGTTCATTTTAGGATATTTATTTGCTTCAATTGAGTCTTTATCATCATAACCTTTTTAATTTTCATTCTTCACTTCATTTATACTCATAATCCCTTTTATTCTCATAATTTCGCTCATTTTGAGTGTCATCAAAATTCAAAAATTCTCGCTTTTTGATCGAGTACAAGTCGTAGCTAGATTTAACACACTAACTTAACTATATGCAACTCTTGACTTACACTTAAGTTTCCATAACCATATCCAAAGATACTAACCTATACTTAAATTCCATCTATATGCATAATGAATGCAAACATACAAATAGTTAGGGTACGGGTGTTATAGTAAAGGTGCATTTTTGCCCCTCATATTTTGCCCGAGGAGAGGATATGCCCCCTTTATTTCTTTCTTTTTTGTCCAAATATGTTAGGTTTATGCTCAAAACGTGTATTTAAGCCCTTCATAAATGGTGGAGTGAAATTCAAATAAACTGTCGTTACTTTTGCATATGACATGGCAACTATGTAAGAAAGAGTGGAGCCCACATGTTCCACGTATGAACATCCATCTCATACATCCATCTATTGCATTGCATAACCCTAAAATCATTTTAGCCCCATAAGACCTCATTCCTTTCACATGCATTTTATCAAGCAATTTGTGAGCATCCACCACACCATCACCACCACCCACAACCCATCAACACCACCATTACCACCTAAAAATCACCACCTCCCAAAACCACCACCACCATTATACAATACCATCATTCTCGTCAATAACATCACTACCTTTTTTTTAAAGTAAAATAAGGCAAAAGCCTAAAACAAACAAGAAATTAATTAAAGTTGCTATCTGCAGTATGAGTATAACTTGACTCTATCTGAAGAAGATGAACAATATCCCCAAGGGCGAATGAAAAACTATAAAATCAGCACTACTTGCAGCAGCACTCTTTACAAGCCAGTCTATGCAGCCATTGCTTTCTCTCCCACAATGTACAATATTAATATCCCAACAGCTAATAAGTTGTTTAATTAAAGTGACCAACTGGCGACAATGGCCAAATAGCTCCAGATTGTTATCTATAACATCACTACCCTTAAATTAACATCACCCACCTTGTTTGAGTTATTATTTATATATTTTTGAATTCTCCACCACAAACTCAGTTGTTTAATCTTTTGTTCAACTGCAAACTAGAGTTTCAACCTCCGATCAACTTAATTCTCTCCATCATCATCCTTCTTCTAATTCTTCTCCCATGACGACGATGACGATAGCGTCAGCTAATTATACTTCTCTTATTATCAACCAAACTGTTATTGTAAGTTATAATAAATTCATCTATGTTTTGTTTTTTTAAGCTTATGAAAAGGAAGGTGACGAGCTCCTTCATGTCTCTCGTGTCTGTAGTTTTCTGAGTCTGAGCTTTTGAATTTTTTTTATCTTTTTAGAGTAATGTTTGTTTGATTTTTATTCTATTATCTCACAGAGAAAAATCTCAAAATTAAACAGAGGATAAGTGTCGGAGCAAGGACTGGCTTGAGCTAGAGTTTTCATACATAAGGCAGCTAAACAAACCGATGTCGTTCACTGAAGTAGCCATGAGCAGGTTATCATAACCGCGCTGCTTTTCATCAATAAGCAGTTCCTTAATCTACTCAAATAAATCTCAACTCAAACAAGGATTTGATATAGACAACAACCCAAACAAATTACTCATAATCATCATTAACATCAACATTGTCCAATAACATCACCTTTACTTGTGAAAGCCAGTGAACACCCATTTTAGCACTATAAATCTCAACAAAAACATCCAAGCTAGCACTGTTTGAACACCTATTTTAGCAGAGCAACTACTTATAATTATTTCTAACACCCATTATAAAAAACCCAATTATTGAGCTTTTCATTTTTTTGATTGATGGTGACTCTATCATTGGTGAGTGGAGGAGTTGGATGGGTGGTGGTGGTGATGATGGTTAGATGGCAGAGGATGTTGATGGAGAAGGAGGTGCCATTGGTTGAGTGAGCGAGCAAGCGAGGGTATGTATGTTGGTGACTCTATCGTTGGTGAGTGAGGAGCTGGTTACAGCGACGCCAATGGTGATTAGATGGTAGAGGGTGCTGACGGCTGAATTGGGTAGGGGTGAAAAAGGTTTTTGTTTTTGGTTTAATGTTTTAAGATTTTTATTGGGTATAACAGAGATAAGGATGGGTTTACATGGGTCAAAAACTTACCATGTTAACCATTCGTTAACGCCCCTCATTGTCGTTTATGCCATGTCAGCATGAGGGGGCTTAAATACACATCTTGAGCATAAACCTAACATATTTTGACAAAAAAAAAAAAAAAAAAAGGGCATATCTGCTCCTCGTGCAAAACATGAAGGGCAAAAATGCACCTTTAACATACATAAATAAACAAGTGGTAGGTGATTACTAACAGTTTGTCAAACCTTTATTCTCCGTTCTCGTCTTCTCCTTCTCTCTCTCAGTTCCAGTTTCAGTTTTAGTTTCGGTTATGTAAGACTAATTTAATCTTTCGTTTATTTCTACGTATTATCTAACTTCAAGCTTCTGTTCTCGATACCTTCTTTTAGCTCTGCTCTCTCTCTATATATTTACATATATGTTCTTGATTCATTGTTTTTAATGGGGCTTTGATTTATTTATGCAGAGTAGCAAGAAATGGCTTCAGAACCCAGAACCCATCGATTTGAAGATTTGCTTAAGCACAAGGATAGGAACGATTGCTGGCTTCTAATTCATGGAAAGGTCTGTCTGTTTCTCACTTCCATATCTGGGGTTTAACCAGTTGGCTCTATAGCTGTTCCGGCTGCTGCTTTTTTTTTTCTTTTTGTGGTCATGTAGATTATGTAGTTAAACTGTACTTGTATGTCAGCTGCTATCAGATCTCTTCATATTGCTGCTTGTGGGTATGTAATTATCCAGAGTTGGATCCCCTACTTTGATAACGTTTCTTTTTCAACGTTAGAAAATCGAAGAATCTTAATTTGTAGCTTAATGGAACAATCTTTTAGGATATGCCCATGACCAAGGATTCTTAATGACCGACTGTCGTATAACTACTGCTAGGTAGAGTTTGATTGATTGATTGGAGTACGATCGAGTAGGTCTTCCCTCTTTTGGGCTCTGCTTTAATACACAAGAATTTCAGTTCACTTTTGACATTATACATCTTCGTTACCTCTGTCGTTGTATTCCAAAGTTAATTACTGTAGGTAAAGCAAAAGATGCACCAGAAGGATTTATGATGATTTGGGTATTTTGTTAATCTTGAATTGTTGCATCAGGTGTATGATGTAACTAAATTTCTGGAGGAACATCCTGGAGGAGATGAAGTCTTACTAGCGGCTACAGGTTAGATTTGGGCTTCTTTTTCTCTTACTTTACTTTTTCTTGAATCTGGATTGCCAATCAAGAACATTCATAATGTGGTGAGAACTTGATCGAAATAATATGAAAATTTTCAGAGAAAGATGCAACCGATGATTTTGAGGACATTGGTCACAGCGAAGATGCGAAAGAGATGATGAATAAGTACTACATCGGGGACCTGGATTTGAAAACGCTTCCACCTTCAGGATATAGTAGGTACGGTCCACCTCGAGAGCATCCTAAGAACCCACCACAGAGCTCATTCTTGGTGAAGCTGTTGCAACTCTTGTTACCGTTGATCATCCTTGGCGCCGCAGTTGCTTATAGATCGGCCATGAAAAAGGATTAGCATGATAATCATTGAATTCCTTGCCAAAGACAATAAACTATGGCCTTTACATCTAATAATAATTGGCTCCCTTTGCGTTGTTATCATTAATATTGATGTACTTTTGTTTTGTGCTGTAAGCATACATGCTAAGACTTTAATTTCTGATACAAAATTTGGCATGTTCAAGCAAGTAAACAAAACCTTAGCTAAGCAGTATGATGTGTTCTCGGTAGTTTTTTTGGATGCCAATGGGATAAGGTCTTTTATATATATATATAATACAGGTTGGATTCAATAAATTTCATAAGGACAAAGCTCTACTGCAGTTTTTTTTTTTTCTTCCAACAAGGTTAAGGGAAAAGGGAATCAAATTTATGACTTCATTTTATATTGTCTATCATTTAAACCACTAAGTTATAAAGGGAGGGCTCCTCATGATGTTAGGAGGGAAGGATAATCAAATTTATTATCTTAATTTATATTATCTATTCCCTAAATCACTAAATTATCAAGGGACTCCTTCAGTCGTTATAAGCCTTGCTATATGTTATTGTTATGCATTTTATTTTGGTTCAGAAATTTTAGTGCTAATATATATATATATATATATATTTATATCTGAACAAGGCTAATAAATATTGTTGATTCTAGAGAATTCCACATAAATGAGCGGAAATAGTCAAAAAAAATGCCTGCAAGCAGCCCTCTTGTTGACCTTGTTATTGGGGATAGAGTGGTTGGTAATTTGGAAGGATGAGGATTGGCGTCTACCTTTATTTTGTTTGTTTCGCTCTGAAATTGAACTCAATAATTCAGCCTCAAATTTCATCACTTCCCCTTTTCTTTAAAACATTATAATATATTTGCAGATCATTTTCAGATTTGACTAGCCGCCATGTCTTAAATTCTATACCAAGATATCCATTGGATGGGCCGTTCGATATCAGCCCAACCCACATTTTGATATTGACTATGAAAAAAGCTTCTTCCCTTTCTCTGTCCATCTTACGACGACCCATATAGAAGAGCTCAATACGCAAAATAAGTTCAATTTAACCGGGAGAAAATCAATAACTCAAGTGTTTTTTGCATGAACATTATTGAATAATTTATAGAAATAGACAAATTTTCTACATTATTTACAGTCATTTACTCTATTTTTTGTAAAAACTACATTAGGTACGGTCCACCTCGAGAGCATCCTAAGAACCCACCACAGAGCTCATTCTTGGTGAAGCTGTTGCAACTCTTGTTACCGTTGATCATCCTTGGCGCCGCAGTTGCTTATAGATCGGCCATGAAAAAGGATCAGTGGTGAAGGAAGAATGATGATGATGAAGAAGAAGAAGAAGAAAATGTTTAAAAAATAGAATGAGGAAGACGCATCTTTGGAGAATAGCGACAGCGGCATTTTTAGGGCACGCATGAAATTATTTTCAAAATAAGGACATGCGTGTAATATATTAAAAACATAAGGTATTTGATGTTATTAACATCTTTTTTTTTAGTTATTTTTGTAAAAATCCCTACATTATATTGTACTCACAAGAGAAATCAATAGTTATAATTAAATAAAGATTAATTTAACAGTTTTAATTTCATTTGTATAAATATAAATGTTTATATTATAGAAAAAAATATTTTTTTCATGATATATTGTTTTATTTAAAAAATACATGAACACAACTTGGGAGTTCAAATTTCACTAAATATAAAATTTCATTTTCCTACGTATCAAAAATTAATATGATCGAATTATAGAGAATTTGAACCTTATCTTAAGTCCTCCCTCTTTTCTTAATCTGCTCCAAGTTTTTTTTTTTTTAAATAATTATATTTTTAGTGTCTAAACTTTTAATTTGACAATTTTTTATTTAATTAAGAGTCTTAACTTCTCAAAGTAATGATAATATGGTGTTTTTGGTGGAAATTGGCTGGCCAGAGTGATAATTATGCAAAAATTGGTCCCACTGCTAGATGACATGCACACAGCACGCCTCCTCACATTATACGCAATCCATGGATAAAATAACCTTAAATGCAAAACTTAAAAAAAAAAGACAGGGAATGCCCTTTCTTGTAAACATTGATAAAAATTAGGGCTTCCTCCTCTCCTCTTGTGACACTCCGACCGGTGGTGGACTTGGCGATGGTGATAGTAGCGATGAGTGAAGATATAATTATAAGGTATAATATATCGTATAACTAAAAATCTCCCATTTCATTTAAATAATTTAGAGTCTATTTCACAATATAATTGAATTTATAATAGAATCTCGAATTACTAAAATACAATATATTTTGAGTAGATAAAAACTTTTATTGTTTTAATGTATTAAATTTATCACATTTAAGAGATTTATTTTCACTAGTCTCGCCGGTTCATGAATATGATGATAAGCTCACTCAGATGAAGTAGATTTCTTCTCTGCTAACACACTAATTGTTAAAAATATATATATATGTTAAATATGTGAATTATTGGTAAGGATACACATAGAAAACAAGTTGTTTAAATGCAATTTAAAATTCGAAATGTAACTTTGCTTGAGAAATTATATGGCACCTATGGAGAAAATAATTAATCGGCAATGCAGATACCACACGAGTTGTACTAACCCAAACATTTATTGCAATGACATCCGTGGTTCCACAAGCTCATATCCATTTTAAGTTTAAATAAATTCATCATTATTTCCATCTCATAACTAATGTGTTTTTCATCACTTTAACCACACAAGAGGAAAGCTTGATTTTGTTGTCCCGACGACAATAATGTGCTTTGTTCCAAAATCTATATGGCAAAACATATCTTAATTGCTAGGCCCATTACAAGCCAGGACCACATGCAATGTCATCTTCTTCCTAGAAAACCCTCCGCCATCACTAATAATAATACGCAGCTTTGCATTTTAAAGAAAAAAATGTAACAATAACTTACAAGTAGTGTAGTAGTTTACTCTTCATTTGGTAGCTTAAAATTTTATTTAACTTGTACATATATAAAATAAAATACATGAATGTGTGTTTGTACCATAATTTTGATTTTTTGTCAGCTTAAAAATTTAAAATAATATAGCAGAAAAAAAAATTAACAATTGATAAGAAAGTGAGAATATAAAGTAAATGTTTCTCAAAAAAATGGTCCATAAAAATAGAAAAATACTTGAAGCAGCCTGTGAAAAGGAATCATATTAGACTCATTAATTACGTAAATATAATTAATGAGTGATTTCTAAACTATAAAAACGATGTAACAGAAAATCAGCTGGTGACAAAAATAAAACATGGAGCCAAAAAGTTATAAATGTATATGAAATTAAGAAAAATGATTATTCGGTACAATTGATGGGAAAATGACAGAAAATTTAGGAAGTTTGTTTAAATGGTCAACATAATGGAAATGGAATAACACAAAATTTAAAATGGAATTCAAGGAAAATAATTCCAATATCAAAAGATAAACAACTGTATTTAAAGTTTATTTTTTAATTATTTATAATCTTATAATTTCAATTTATTTCAATTATTATATATATCAAACACAAGGATAAGCTCATATTTTATGCATAAATATAGTTAATATTTCATTAATTTTTACTTTATATAGTGCGATTATTTTGTAAAATATAGTTAAAATATGTTAATTTAGGATTATAAGTTAATATGTTGCATTACATGTAAATTAAGCCATATTTTATATTAATTTGTTTTTGTTTGCATAATGCATAAAGAGTTAAGGTTAATTAATTTTTGAATTAGTATTAGAATAAGTTCTATGTGGATTTTAGATGCATTTTAATGTGTTTTTCCATATCTTTTGAGGTTTGGAGGCTTGAAGTTCGAATAGAATGCAATATGGCGTGACTCGGAGCTTAATTTAGCAAAGAAGAATGTCTGGGAGAGTGTAATGGCCGTTACCCAATTAATGCATGGCTGTTACGGAGTGTCTGGATTGAAGGATTTTCAGAAGAAAGAGTGTAACAGCCGTTACCTGTTATTGCATAGCCGTTATGCATCTCCTGCATGATTTTGGATTGGAGCATGTCCGAGTGTTTTGGGCATAACTTTTCATAAAGAACTCGGATTTAGGTGATTCAAAATGCTCTAGGAAGATAAGAGAAAATTATACAACTTTTATGAGGACTTGAAGAGCTAATTCATTCAGATTAAGGGGATAAAGTTTCATGAAATTTATCCTACATGCACAGAGCGGGAAAACTATCCTAATTTAATTAGGATTGGACTTTTGAAGACCTAAATTTATTCCAATTCAAGCAATGATGAATTATGACTATATATAAGGGATCAAAAGAGATGGAAAGGGGATTGATTTCGCATTCTTAAAGCCACAAACAAGAGCCAACCGAAGATTGAAGGAGACTAAAGATTAAAAGAGTTTTTATTTATTTTCTTCTTCATCTTTCTATTTCTTTTGGACATATTTATTTGCTTTGCCACAATCATGCTTCACTAGTTTTCTTTTAGGGTTTGGGAATAGGAGTAGCTATTCCATGATATGAATAAACACAAGATTTTATTATTTAATTTGATTTTCAGTTAATTCTATGAGTTGTATTTAATGTATGCTTTCATTTTTGGTCGGCTTATTTGCATGTTTATGGATGTTTTCACCAACGAGAGTTAGAGAAATTCATTAGCTTAAAACTCATAGGACTTAGATCGCTTGACCACGAGAGTTAGCGAGCTCTTTAGAGAACCATGACTGTAAACAAGGGTCTATGGTGGTAAATCAATTGTTAAGAAACTTAATGAGTTTTGATTAACTTCTTAACCACGAGAGTAGGTTAAACTTTAATCTTTACATGTTTAATTGAACTCGAAAGAGTCTTTAGGTAATTTAGAATGATTGCCCTTAACTGAAATCGATGTTTTTCTATTAATTTGTGTTCATGATCGGATTAGAATAGTGAAACTAGACCTAAACTCTAAGCGTTAATCATTTGATTTTAATTATAATTTAGATTGTTGAGTTTTTTTAATTCTTACTTCACTTTTATTTAATTTGCTAGCTACGATCATAAGTAAAAATATTGATAATCAATATACAATACTCGTGGGAACGATAACTCTTTATACTGCAATCACGATCCGTGCGCTTGCGGATTTTGAACGCAACACATAACGTGAATTCTTTTGTTTATATTAATCAAACTTTTTATTTTAATTTATTATTTTTATTATTTAAATTATTTTCTTTGATTCACGAGTCTTTACAAATTAAAATCTAAATGAATTGTAGAAAAATAGTTTAGAAATCCAAGTTTGATAAGAAATTAGAAGTGCAAATTTTTTATTTGCGGTCAAAGCAACTCCGCCACAACCATACATTCATTTAGTTTTTTAGATTGCAAAAAGTATACCGAAATAATATATTTTTTAATTCACTTAAGAAAATTAATATGTGTATGAAATTATCTTAAATATTTAAATGAATGACGAAAATAAAACCAACCCCAATAAAAATTTCGACAAGAGTAGGCAACCCTTTAACAATTGGAATCCCATCAATATAATTCGATCATTGAGCTCTTTGCTAAAAATGAAACAATGTGAAACATCAGAAATGGCATGTTCTCTAATAATACACAGGCAGTTTGTATATGTGTGGGTCTGACAATATGATATGATTATGATCTCGGGAGTCCATGTACTTGGAATTATAATTATGTGCATGTTGAATCAATTGAGTTGAAATCTATGTTTGGTAATCTGCCATTTCGGAATAATACAAATTTAAGCCTCAACAATCAGTAATCAGTAAATATATACATAGTCTTGTTCATTAATTTTATGTGTGTGTGTGTATATATATATATATATATACATTGCCGACACAAGAAAAATTAAAAAGTTAATTATCTGTATGATTATTAATGTCTCAAATCGGCGAGATTTCTGGGATATGCTCCAATGTTGAATTGGCAAGTAGAATAGACATTGCAATAAGGGAAACATTAATTAGTTTCACCGTTTAGCTAAGTGCAGATAACAAAATCTGTAACAGGACAACATGCCCAAGAAACCCAATTAACAATACGCTAATTCGTACCAAATTCTTATAAATAATTATTATTTATTTATATTCTTTAATATAGAAATTAAATTATTTCAATATAATACGGGATAATTTTTTCTTTTAAATCAACATCGATATTATTTGAATCATATACCTTAAAGTGTTTTAAAAGATAAGTTTTTATTTTACCACTCCCTCAGTGGTTAGTCATGATTATTATTATGTTAATCACATGATGACTTTTTTTGCTTTTTTCCTATACAATAATTATCATTATACATGCTTTTAGCAAAACATTACCTCAATGCAATAAATAACAGTATGATGGCTTAAACCCTGTGTTTAGCTAGGGTTTGTTCAGCCAATCACATCAACCAAGGTACATAAATTTTGTTTATATATATAAAAAAAAAGCATTATTAACAATCCTATTTTCCTGCACAACACATACACCAGCAAATACATGGGTATATTGTACGTTCATTTCATTTTTATACAACTTATGGTCCCTGTTGAACCCTATTGCTACCCACCAAAAATACTTGAAGAAGCAATGATATTTATTTAAAAAAAAATGCATATATATAAAAAAATTACAAGGATCTCATTCGGGTCGTAATTAACATACATCCCCATCTATTAACTGAAGTGGTCCTCAATTAACTCTAAAACTCAAAATTAATATAAATGAAAGAAACAAATATAGCCATTGATTTTATATCACTTTCATTAATAAGCAATTTGACATTTTATATACTAAATATTTTTAAAGTAATTAACAAGAAGTTGGTCGCACTTTGAACACTAATCTACTAGAGATTAAACAATTAACAAAAGTAGCATCTGTAAAGTTAATAATCACATTGAAAAGGACCCTGTCGAACTAGTCCTGAAAGCAGGGTTTTTATTTATAAATTGATTTTTTTTTTTTTTGAGCTCAATTGTTCCTTATCCACAGAAGTCATCCCATTTTTTGTTGGTTATGCTTAGATTTCGCATGCGGGTCACAATCAAAAAGAAGAAACGAAAATAGTAATAATAATTCAATAGAGCTGAGATATAATGAATGCGAGCAATAAGGGAAAAAAAATGAAGCAATGGCGAGGGTGCTGCGGCTTTTGATGAGTAGGTTCTCTACATATTGATAAAAACCTTACAAGAATTGGGTAGAAGGTCTTTGTCATATTTTTCATTAAAGAGCTTGAATTGTTCATTAGATCACTATCATTGGCTCCATGTATATGTTCCTCTCGATTAACCGTCTTAATTGCATGAGAGCCAAATGCACGACAACAACTTATCACCCTTTCTACACGTAAGATTTTGTTGCTCCACTTTGTTTTTCTTTTGTCTTCCATTTCTTTCTGTTAATTAACTACCATTTCCTCTTGAGAATAATTATACAGTCGTGGGATCCATTTTCTTGTATTTTAAAAAGATTAATTGTTTCCCATTATAGTATTAGGATTCAACAGACGCCAAATTGTGTTGGACAACCCAAAATATAAACAATCTATTGAGTCATTTAATCACAATTATATTCTATTTTTAATGAAACATTTTCTTTATTGATAAGATTGATTGCTTATACAATTTTTCTTTTGGGTATTTTCATTTTTAGACTCATCATGGATCTGAAAGTAATAAAGTTAAACAACTATATAAAATGAATTATAACACATTTTTATAAATTGATTAATTTTCGATGAGGCTTAATTAATTTTCTCCAATTATATATTACTTCACCTTTTTATGCTTACTTAATGTGTGATTTTATTAAAAAATAATATATCGATGTTAGATTGTGAGATCATTTTTGTTGGTTCAAATCATAGGTATTCAGAGTTTATTAGACTTTAACTACTCTGATTTGATTCGGGCATATATAAATGGGAGAAAAATTTTCCACCAACTAATTTTGCGCGAGTGCATACACTATAACTCAAACTTGAAAAATTATTTGAGTAACAATAGTTCGTACCAATTGATGGTTGGTATGTTATGAGAGTAGCGTTGAAAAAGAAAAGAAAAAAATCTTTTATTGGTTCTGACCTGAGATCCCGAACTTAATAATGAAGTTGTGAAGCAAGCGTTTACAAAATTTTGATGCCTATGAATAATTAATTATGAGGCATATATAAGCATATAGTGATATGTATAGTTTTGGAGTTTATGAATGGTAGTTTAATTATTATTATTGATGAAAGTAGCATTGGCGTCAACGGCCGATTTCAATATTGCAGACGATTAGAAAAAGGCAAAATAGTTATGATCAGTTTGGAATAAATCTTTTTACTTAGTTGATAATAGAAATGATTGATCTGAAGACCATGTATTAATATAACAAATTATACAGAAGATGATGCAAATCAAGCAGAGCTATCTGCTTATTATAAATCATTAATTAAAGACGTATATATATAAATATCTTTGTTAAAGAAGAACTCTAATCAAAATTATTGTCCTGAAAACAAGGATTGAAAAGTGACCAATATTAATTCTTCAAATGCACATACAAAACTTAATTCAACTTTTAATCGCCATCATCATGACGCTTTCGCTTGCCATAGAGGCTATATGGTTATCACCAAAATTAATCATTTTAAAGATAAAATTTTTCATCTTTAACACTTGTCCACATTTAAGAATTAAACAGATATCCAACTCCATGATTATCATAAAGAATTAATTACCTTAATTAATTTTTTTTTTTTTTTGGGTCAATGTCGTGCCATAAACGTTTCTCGTATAACCAAAACTTCCAGCCCGCCACTGGTTTTGACTAAAGCTTATACCGATGTCAGCAGCTATGCTTCTACGAAATTCGGAAATTTTAATGGTCTTCTTCCATGTCCTGTCTAGTTAAATGAAGAACTAGGTAGATAGCTAGAGGAGGATTTTTTTTTTTTTTTTTTTTTATCACCAAAGTACATATGTCAATATCGTGAAGTTTTTATTTGGAGAACAACTTTGCTTTAATAAGAAATAACATGTGCTCGATCGTATGCACCGTTAAAGCCTCTTTCAGGATCAACCCCTAAAGGTACTGTCTACTGTCTTCCCTTTGAGAAGGACTACACAGAAAAAGTGGACAAATAATTATACCACAAATAAGTAGCATTATCTTAACTATATAAAGAAGTTGAAAGAGTCCGTGGGACAGTAATTTAGTTGTCAACTTTTTAAAAATATTGTAAGGAGTTAATTTTAATATAATTTTGGGCAAAAAAGTTTTTTCTATTTAATTTAAAAGAATAAAATCTCTATATTAATTTAAAAAAATCACAAGTGAACATATATGTAGAATTTTTTTTTTTCTGTTTGCTATAGGTAAAATAGTAAATAATTGATTTTGTAAACCAATATAGGCCGTGATGGAATCATAATTAATTTGATGTAAAATATGTAAACTAAATATAAATTTTTCTACTTTTACTTCTAAAAGAAATATAGAGTTATTTAGAGACATTAACGATTGTACGACACTTTAATTTCTTATTTTTTGAAATAAATAGTACTTTTTATCTCTAACGTTTATTATAAATTAATTATCTCTAATATCCGACACTTTAATTTTTTTATTTATCAATTCAAAGTTTATTAGCAAATAATTTTTTTTTTAAATATGGATAAATTGACCAAATCTCACTAAATATAGGTCATCTTAAATCAAAAAATATATATCTATTGATTAATTTTCCTCGTATTAAAAGTTGATTTGAGGATAATCGTTAACCATAAAGTTTGAAGCAATAATTTTGAAAATTACAAGAACCAAAGTATGAAAAGTAGGGGCTTAATTGCAATTTTCCAATTTAATAGTTACCTTTTGAATATAAGTGACAAGTAAATTCACCAACCGCTTAATTTAATCCTCATGATTGTGTAGTTTATTAGGGGATAATGAAAATGATGGACTAATTAAGTAATTTTTTGTGGAAATCTAAATTATGTTAATTTAATTAATCTAATCGCAAGGCTTTTTAATCCTGCATTAGCAATCTTTCTTTTTCAGCGTAGAGCAACAAGCCAAAAAGGCACCCATATGACAAAGATCTCCCTTGAGCTGGAGATGGGAAAATATATATAGAGAGAGAGAGAGATGTATATGTGTATATAAAAAAGATGATGAAAACATGTGACACATAAAACCTTTGGCGAAAGTAATCAAGACATGACATGCGCACTATTGTGATTAGCGAAAAAGAAAGCTGCAATTCAACACCCACACCACACCACACGTCCTCTTTCGGAGAATGACGGCTAGCTTCTTACATTTAACAACCTGTATCTTATATGGTCAAGTGTTGTGCCTCGCTTCACCTAATGATCTTGGACGTTAGCGGCGAGTGACGGCCCAAAATCATGCATGAAGTGGAGTTATTTTCGCAGGATAGTTACTCCAAATTTATTGTAAAGATCGAATTAAATATTTTCTTGCACACCGTGTTCAGTTTATATGCAGTTGTTTTAAGTTGACTTGAACTATGTATATCATTATGTTAGTAACTTAAGTAATTTATGATAATGATGTAAGGGTTAATAATTGACATTATTCTTGTAATTAATCAGATTAAAAGGAACTTATGCTCAAAGAAGAAAAGCTTATAACTCGTATTACTTTCACCCATATTTACATGACTGAGTCGAAAACACATTATATTTTATAAGGGATACACCTTAATAGGACTCAACATTGTGAAATTGAAACAAAACAAGACAAAAAAAATTAAAAAGTGATAACCGACACCAAATAGACACACAAGAGACGACATGATCATGTGGTGGATCAAACCTGCAAGATTTGTAATTTAACCCTTCCATATAGAGGTACTTGTTTTGTATTTTAAACCTCTTTTCACTTCTAATACTGCTGCTAATAAGGGTTCAAGGCTTCCTAGGCTGCACCTTAACGGTCAAGGGATTCGCCATCTCACAAGACAAACCCAAAACCTCTGATAAATCAACAGTCTTATCATCATCACACGGTAGCCATTCAAACTCCTGCAACAGTGTTGCTACCCAAAAGCTTACCGTGGTTAAGCCCAAATTCTTTCCCGGGCAAGTCCTCCTGCCCGAACCAAACGGTGCCAGCCTAAGATCCGACCCGAGAACAGAGAACTCCACCTCTCCATCTTTTGCAACAAATCTTTCAGGACTAAAATCAAGTGGGTCAGTCCAGAAATCTGGATCTCTTGCTATGGCCCACATATTCACCATTGCTGTGGTCCCAGCAGGCACGTGATACCCATCGATGGTTGTATCAGTTATGGCTAACCTGGCCCATGAAAGAAGTGGGCCTGGGGGGTGTAACCTCAACACTTCCTTGATTACAGCTTGTAGATACACTAGTGAACTTATGTCAGACTCATTGACGGCCCTTGATTTTCCCACGACTTTATCAAGCTCACCGTGGACCCTTGATTGGACATCAGGATGCAGTGCCATCCTAGCTAGTACCCACTCTATCAAAACCGCCACAGTGTCCGTCCCTCTAAAGATCATTTCCTAGATCACATGAAATCGATCAGTACAAGAAAAAGGTATGATTAAGGACACCAAAACATATACTCGTACAAAACGTTACTACAAAGGTACAAATGATTAATAATAACAATATTAGCAATAAACATGTCTCTGCTTTTCTTACCCAAAGAACCGCTATCATATCGGCGTCTGTTAGCTTATCAGCACCGTGCAGAGACAGCAAAACGTCAACGAAATCTCGGGTCTCGGTGGCACCGCTAGTTGGATTTCGGTGTTCGGAGATGATTCGGCTGACGAAACGGTTTACTTTAGGCACGAGGTTTGAGCATCTAAACCGGATTTTTTGGGGGTCAAAATCAGCTAACCAAGAAAGGTGGTCCGACCAATTAAGGGTTCCTAATAAATCGTACCCTTCGTCAACTAGTCCTGCAAGTTCTTCGACTTCACTATTTAGAGTATCTAGTCGATATTCGCGCCCAAAAACAGAACACATCATGCTGTTCAAGGAAGCACGTTTCAGTACTCCCCGAACAGTAATACTTTGATGATGTTCCTGTTCCTTTTTAAACACAGCCACCAACTGAGAAGCAATCATTACTCTTTGAGTCTCGGATGCTTTGATTTGTTTTGGACAGAAAAGGTGTGCAGCTGCGATTTTTCTGAGTGTTCGCCAGTAAACACCATAAGGAGCGAACCCGATCGCTCTGTTGAACATTAGTCTGTAAGCAGACTCTTTAACTGGACGATCAGCAAAAACTGTAGTGTTGAGTATCTCTTTAGCCACGTCGGGATTGCATGTGACTATAACACGAGTATTGCCAAGACTGAAGGCCATAAGCCTCTTGGCTTTACATTTCTCTGCAGCTGCTGCAATCCGGTGATGAGCAAGGGAAACCATAAGATTCATGCTGCCAAATAAAGGCAACCCTCTAGGACCTGGAATGGGTTTAGCAATAGAAGAAGCATGATATCCTTTCTTGACCTTGTACTTGCCCCAAGCTGGACCACCAGGGTGAATCCAGTGGAGAAGGGCAATGGCAAGCCAAGCAAGACCCATGATCAAAACAGACCATGCAATATTTTCCTGTGTAAAGGCTCTACATTTAGAGGCCAAGGCAAAGACCCAGAGGGTATCTACGTCGGGTTTCATGGCAGATATGGGATTGGAAGGAGAAAAACAAGGCTTAATTTAATTTTAGTACTTGCGAATGCACAAACAGTGAGAAGAGAGTGGAGTTCGATTTTTGTGGCTGAAAGAAATGAGGTTTGTTGGCACTTATATAGAGAGAGGGGAGGAGGTCTAAAACGCTTCGACAGTGAAGGGAAATTTACATGTATAAATATTAAAATAATTAAAACTTATATAATAAATTAAAATAAATGAAATAAATAACCGTTATACTACTGGGAGTCTGTAGGACCGTATAACTGATTATATAATTATTATTATTGATTATATTGGTATATGAATTTTGGTTAAGCAGCGCCGCCACGAGTGCAAGACGTTTTGTACAAAGGTAACCTTCCGCATCTGGAAGCGTGAATATTACGCTCCAGTGGCGTGATGTCAGGCACTGCCGTATGTTACTCAAATTTTATAATGATCATCCTCGGTGATAATTTGAAAGATTAACCCTTAAAATTTATAAATGTATTATTAAATTTTAAAATTTTATTAATTTAAGTGAATATTTAATTTTTATTAATTTAATTTTTCAACTCATTATAAATCACAAGTATTGTATAATATCTCACTAGATTAAACTTATTTAGATATTTTTTTTTATTTGAAGTTTAGCTAAATTTAATATGTAAAATATATTTTAAATATTTTCTGTTTATTAATAAAATATGATTCATATTATGTATTATTATTTGAATATCGGCTATAATATATTTACAAATAATAAAAAGTTTTCTTTACCATTATTTGATTTATAATTTTTTATGGATTATTATCATTTATCATTTAGATACAACTTAATTTTGAGATAAAATTATGAAAAATGATAAAAATCTTTCAAACATCTAAATTCACTATTAAAATCAAAATTTTCAGGCTAATTTTACTCCGTAACCGCAATCCACCGTCACAATTCCTTCTCCTTTTATTTTTCTCTTTTCAAAGATGAATTTTACCGAGAAAGGAAAAAAACAGGTTCATACTTTAGGAATCAAGCAATAAAATAGCGTATTGGCTTTTCAAGAGAAATGGTGCATAAACCAAGTTACAGGCATCTATATATATATATATATTAAATTATGAATTCTAAAGTTATTCAGTCCAAATTTTTACTCGTATTCCTTCTTATAATTTATTATTTATCTTTAAACACTTATGTGTTGAATTCTAAAAATTTATATTTTTTAATTTTTAAATAAAATATTTTATTTTATTCAAAATATTATAATTTTATTCCATCTAAAATATCTTTCGTCTACCCCACCAAAAATTATGTTTTCTATTTCACTTAAAACACTTCTCATCTATTCAACCATAAATACATCTTTTTATTCTATTTATTTAACGTCCTCTCATCTATTCAATTATAAATATTTTTTTTCTTCTATTTTTCTGTTATTCATATTTAAAAATAAGATAGGTTCTTCTCTACTAAAATAATTTTTTTTTTTATTTTATTATAATTATATATTCTATTAATTTTGAAATGATTTTGTTATTTTTATTTTTGTTGAAATGTGTTATTACAATACTTGAAAGCTATAGGATGAGAGGTATTGGCTTTTACTGCTGGTTAATATACAAATATTTATCGAATTGTATAGCTAATCAATGTTAATTAGTGTGCATCTAATAGTTTTCTTAGTCTGTTTGAAAATATTAAAGTCATAATTATATTTAATTTTCTTAATATTTTTTCTCTTTTAGTCTCAAATTCAATTTATTATTTTTTTTCCTCTTTTTCAAACCTTAACTCTCTAATGATGTAGCATCACATACTCAAGCAACACATCATCTTCAATATAATCATAAAAATGATTATTTTTAGTAGTTATTTTAAATTTGTCTCCAAATGTATTGATTTTTATATGAGTTTATGATTAGTTAATTTTTGGTTAAGGGCCTATTTGGTTCAACTATTTCTATCAACTAATAGCTGATAGCTGTTTTGTAATAGTGTTTGGTAAATTGTATGTGAGCTATTTCAGTTAGTATATAAAATGACAATTCTAGACATAATTTATTTATTTTATACAAACAAACAATAATAACTATAATAATAAATTTTATGAACAATAATTATGTTAGAAATTAATATTAAATATGAGTAAAACTAATTATGTTAGAAATGAAATTAAAATTTTGATAAAATCAATTTTATTGCTTCAATTAATTAAATAATTTTAGCTAAACCAAATTCGATAAAATAATTAAAATTTATTAAATATATGTATACATGTTGAAAATATTTGTGGCTTGACAAAAATCTTAATCAATCACTTTGATTTCAAAGATAAAGAATATTATTTAAATATAAGTAAATTAAAAGTTAATTAAATTGTTTAGTGCATTCACAATTTAATTTTAAAATAAAAAATTATATTTTTAAAATTTATTTTGAAACTAAAAAATTATATATTTTAAATTTCAATTTTTCATACAAAATATTTGTAAACAATTTTTTTTTTGTAGAATTTTTATTTTCTAAAAATATATATATTTTTTAATTATTTTCTCATGAGAAAAAAAATAATGGAATGAAAAGAATACGTCGATAAACAACGGACTAGATTCATAATTTAGATATAGATTATTAACATCGTACGGCTAAAAAAACCACTCAGATCAAATCTATTCCATTTAGAGTTTATATTTGGTCCATTAAACCTATCCGTCAATATAAAGAAAAAAAAATAAAAACTTTATTGTCTGAATTATTGTGACAGTGAAGTGTTATTTTTGAAATATCAGAGTGTTAGTAATTCAACATTTCTTCTTCTCTTTCTCATGTAAAAAGCTCAAATCATATTCTAAAAGCGAATGTTTTTGTTTTTCATGTCAATTGACTTTGCAAATAGTTCTAACATCAGTACCAGCATAGTCAATAATCAAAGATTAATTTTGTAAAAACAAAATAATTGTAGTGAGCTGATTTAAAAAAGTTAAGATTTAGAACTTATAGAATCAGCAACTGATTGGAAACCAATCAACTATCAGTTGCTGATATAAAAAAATAACCAAACATCATTTTTTCAATTTTTTAACAATAAACAGCTATCAGATGCTCCAAAAAGTTAAACCAAATACCCCCTAAATTTGATAATTCAATTTAAGGATAATTTTATTTTATTTATTTTAGTTTTTATTTTATTGTTCATTTCTTTCTATTTATTTTAATCACAATTGTTGTTTGCATATTAATATATATATATATATATATATATATATATATGAAATTGAAAATATGTATTATTCATAGTCCGCACAACGCTCGGATTGACGACTCATTTGATTTAATTAATAGAATTTTTTTTAAATTAGCTACAATTTAAATGTTTGGTAAAACTCCAAAATCAACAGTTAATAGCTAATTTTATTCAAAGTAGTTGCTAATTTTGAAGTTTTTTTTATCAGCTGATTTGTATTTATTTTTTATTTATACTATTTTACCCTTATTAAAAATAATTTCATTTAAATTAAAATTAAATGTATGTAATTAATTTTGATAGTTCATAATTAAATAAATATTATTGTAAATTATAATTAAATAATTATTATATTTATACCTATAATTATTTTTAAAAAAAAATTATACAATAATATTTATATTTTAATATGTACTTTTAAATAATTTATATTAATTATTTTAATAATAAACAAATGAAAGACAATAAATTATTATTTATTACTATATATATATATATTTTTAAATAATTTGTATAAATAAAAATATTATAAAAGTACATAAAATTATATTTACAAATAAATTATACCATCAATAGTAATTTGACATACAAACAACAACAATTAATAGCTAACAAAATTTTACCAAACACTTTATATTTATCAGCTAATAGCTATCAGCTCTTATCTTGCAATTGTAAACAACTAAACCAAACAAATTTTAATAAAAAAGTGCTTTAAGCAAATAAAATTAAAATAATAAGAGGGCCAAACCAATTTATACATTGTACAAAATAACATAAAAAGAATACTGTGTATTTGATATTCAAACATTATGATAAATTAATACACTTAAAATAAATAATATTAACTTTTGCATTATCAACATCAACAATACTTTTGTATTTTTATTCTAATATATTGCGGTAATTTTACAATAAATAGAAAAAATCCACTACAATAAATGTGAAATTTTTAACAAAGAAAGAATTAGGAATCTTTGAGAGGTTCCATTTAAAAATTGTAACAAAAACTATCATTGAAGTTTTTTTTTAATAATTTTGGGAAGAAAAAATAACAATCATTCTTTTAATTTATTAATATCTTAAAAAAAATTATATCATTTAACTACTCAATTTTCAGTTATTCTTAAAAATATACTCACAAAAGCTACTATAAAAGTGAAATAAGAACAAAAGTTGCTTAGATAATTTAATTATAGAGTTTTATTAGTTGAATTTAAGGATGTCATTTTTGAAGTAGTTGGTATGCAGATTCTTTTAGATGTTACTCCCATACAACGGTATTGGACACCATTAGATTTATTTTCTGTTAATCCTAACTAAAAAGAAGAAAACTTTAATGTTTCTTTGTATGGTTGACCTTTTAAAAAAGGACTGCTTATGCAATCGATTTCTTAAATAATTATATCAAAATTGAGGGTCAAGGGAATACCCAAATCATTGCCGTCATGGTTCTCAAAAAATAAAAAATCAAATTAAATAAAAACCTCAATGATTTGCCAAAAAGTCTGAATACAGCTGTTTAGCAAGCCAAATTGAAGCGGGGACCAGAGCGTGATGCCCACGTCCAGAAACTGCGGGTGAGATTAAAGCAGACAGATTAACAAAGGGCTCAGTAATTTCCAGGTTAAAACGAAAGACACGTTGGGCTTGTTGCGTGCGCTACGCTGTCGGGTAAGCACATGAGGCCCATGCACCCATGCTCCTCTCTTCTCTTCATTCACCGCTTTTGGACTGCTGAAAGCCACGAACAAGGTATGGCAATGGAGCCTTTTTAAAAGCACCAAACTGCGAATAAACCATCGCTGTTGGTTTGCCACGTGTCGGTTTCATGCAAATGTCTGCATTCATGACGGTGACTAATCGTACTACCCGCGTTCCGAAGCTTTCTGCCTGTAATTAATGTGTATGGTTGCACGTGGCACACACTTAGGGTTAAAAAAATAAGGAAATGTACGTAGGTTGTAGCTGCAGAAATACCCCTGGGTTTTTTACGTAAAACGAATGAAGTTAAAGGGTAAAAGGGACAATACGGTCATCCGACACCACACGTGGTGCCGTATACCACGTCTGAGGCTAGATTAGAGAGTTAATTAACTGGGACCCAAACTGTCAAATGTGGGACCAAACTGCATCACCATTTGTTTTTATTAGTTGGACGGCTGCGATTTCGATGTTGCACGACGACCAGTCCCTGACCGTTAATCTTGTTACTTTAATTAGCAAAGTTAGCGGTCAAATACGATTTGAGGTATTTGGGATTTTGGTTGTGATCGAAGGCCTAATTTGCTGTAATGTTTTTGTTTTTTAGTTTGCATTTCAAAGATCAATGACCATGCTTTTTTTTTTTACAAAGATATGCTTCTGACCTTTATTTCAGATTATATGCCCCGTTTGTTTACTTCATATTTGAGGCCTGTATCTGTACACATATAATAGTTAATGCAATTTGGATTTAGATGAGAATATAGATAAATATAGTAATTTTTATTTTTTTCATCTAAATCACCGTATCCTTCTATTCTTGTATTTTAACACAATGGGAGTAGCTAGGATGATCTAGATTGAAGTTTTTTTTTTTTTTTGAAATGATCTAGATTGAAGTTATTCCCTTGAAAACTCCATTTGTGACCCACTTTTTAAAAAAAAAAAAAAGCATAAATGATTAGACAAAGTCATTTCATAAGACTAAACAAGGTCCATCATCCATGACAAGATGTAGACAGAATTGCACCAACTCAATTTGACCCACTTGCTGATATCGAAAAAGACTGACTTTCAACTTAAGTTGCATAAAGGAAAAAAAATAGTGAATAACTTGGCGTGCAAATTTAAATTTTAAGGAAATACATTAATTTTGAAAAGAAAAATTTTACCTCCACTTGATTTATTATGATGAAATAGAAAATTCAATTAAGTTCAATGAAATAATAAGTTAGAAATTAATTATTATTTTAACATTTAAACACATAAAATTTAAAATAATAAAATTATATTTACATTGATTTATTTCTAAAAATTTATACTTCTCATCATTTGACGTGTCACTCAAAATGGGATTAGCTCAATGGCAAATTCATTGATTGATAGCAAGTAATCTCAATTTTTTAGAATATCCACCACTTTTTTTTTTTTGATTATAACCTGATTAATACACTTTAACTTATTAATCACATGTTTAATCAAGCAACATTAACCGAGGGACCATGATTAGAGACAAGACGACGATACATATTATTATAAAAGAAAATTTTCAATTGTCATCTAGGGATGGCACTAACATGAAGTTAAGAATATGGACATCGCGAATCATAATTAATTGTATTTCATATCTACCACAAATGAATTAAATATCATAAAGCGAAGACCAAGAACAAAATAATCTTCTTATTGGACCATGGGGCAGGCTTGCATGCGACATTTCAAGGATGTTTTAGTTTCTAATTCTCTCCCATCACGAAACACCAATAAATATTTTATGCTGTCATTAGCAAATAAGGTATGTTCCGAATCTCTGCTAGATGCCTCTATCCTCTAGACATTGGAAAACTATTGGCTAGATAGAGACAAATTTTTCCAAGCAATGTTGTACAAATTAATTGACCCGACATTAAGGGCTGGATGATACACATTATAGTAATAATATCTAGCACTTAACCAAGAATATTCACGAGAGAGATGACCAATAGACAACAGTTGTGGCTTAAGAAGGAAATTTCTTGAGTGTTAATTAAGGCATAAGAAATAATATAAGATGGAGACCATTAGGACGTGTTTTATGTTTGATGTCTTTTGAATTATTCCCATCAACTCCATATCCCATTGGTTCTAATATATATATATATATATATATAATGTACAGACTTCCAAGAAATGCTTAAGAAACTCATCTCTCGCTTTTGAATTCGTAAACTTGTCATCTACAGTAGCTTAAAATATATGGGCAGTGATGATAACATGGAACACAGTCCAAATTGTTTGTTATTTAGCACTATTCAATAAGTTGACGACTTCAAATTTAAAGATAGAATGTCGATACTAGTATTAGATTAGTGATAAAATGTATGAAACTTTTATTGTTTTTAGTAGAAATTGAACCCATCTCTTCCTCCGTTATGATATTAGAAATTAACCATTTTATTTAGTTGTTCAAAAAAGACTTGCTAATTAAGAAATTATTCAATGCGCAATTTCTTAGAGAATAATTGTTATATATATATATATGTTTGTTTGTTTCATATTTACGTAATTTCTTGTGAGATACTCTTCTATATATAAATACGTGCAAATAAATATTATACTATCTTCGTTTACATTGCGCATACTGATCTATCTAGCTGGTCAAAACGAAGTTCAATAAACAATTAAAAAATTCAGTTCATTCAAAAAGGCAGAGGTACACATTGGGCGATTAATTGCATGTATTTTCTTCATAACTTTGACCT
>CATIWM010053227.1:0-18093 GCA_949671775.1 Mallotus repandus
AAAATAACCACAAAAAATAAAAATAACAACAAAATAAGCTCATAAAAAACTAAAATTGAACCAACCAAAAAAATAAAAAAATTGACAAAAATAACCAAAGACAACCTTAAAAACAAATAGAAAAGCAACTACTACAAAAACTATCATTATTGTTTTTGTGGTTGTTTTTAGTTGATACATTTATTTTTCTTGAAATATACTAATTTATTTCAAATCTAATCACCATTACCACTCACAAACTAAAAGCTTACAACTTTACAAGCTTAATCCAATTGATTACAAGGCCATATCCATATTTACCATAATTCATTAAGAGTTAACATCTAATATACCATTCATTACCACTGAAATTGTGTCCTTATGCTAAAGATTTGTTGATTTATTTGATTTAATATTCAATTTAGTCTAAATTATTAATGTATATAGATACTTTTTGCAACAATTTAGTCCAAATTTATTTTATTTTATTTAAAATAATTTTCTTGAATAAAAAATATATAAAATACAATACACATACATACATACATACATATATATATATATAACACATACTAAATAATTATCTATAAATATGAGCATAATATCATAAATGTATAAATATTATATAATGAGATATAAAAAAGAATATATAGAGAATATTTTTTTAGGGCTAAAAATGATGTAATAGATTGAAAAAAAATTATTCTATAAACTATATTTTGGTGTAATTTTAACACTATTTTGATGTTTGTGATTGAAGACGGCCTAATGTGTCAGTTTGTTAGGGAACTTTGTAGTGCCTTTGCATTCATTATATGCATATTTTACCCCTCGATGAGGCAGTGTAATGTGAAAGGCCTGCAAGTCTCATATGATGGAGCTTGCCTTGAAAATTGTACAACCTCTATTGAATGGATATTGTAATCGACAGGATAATTTTGTTGGCATGATCTCCTAATTTTAGCATACTTAAACTATGTGCGGTCTCTAGCATTAGTACAAATGGGCAAAAAGTATGCTAAAATTTTTTATAGGACTTAAATAAGCTATATGTGCCAATTTAGTTGAAATTTATGTACGTATGGTTGGTGGCATCTCTATTATTGCATTTGTTTCTCTTGAACAATTAATCTTACAAGTGTTGTTAATTTCCTCTTTGACAGCCTTTTTATATTTGTATTGTTCTCAAATGTGCACTAATTGAAAATGTGTATAATTTAATTATCGAGCACTAGACTGAGAAAAAATTAATAAATTCCCTTTTACAATCAATTCCCTTTGGGTGAGTTTAATAATCTATTTGTTTGATACTACATTGCCTTAGGTCATGATGAGAGTTAAGCCTTAGGTAGGTTTGGTTAAGGTTTTCAAGTATGACCTCAACATACATTTCGACCTTATTTTCATAGTTCATATGGCTTCAACACCTCTTTCCACTTCTAAACCAAAGTCTCGCAAAACCTCTTTTTATGGTTCATGGTTCATGGTTCAAAGGGTATATCTGCAGGTTGTGGGGTCTAGCATGTGCTCAAGTGTTTGGCGATCATGGCACTGTGTGGGCTCAGGGCTCATTAGGAAATACATAATGGGCTTGTGGCCTAAAATGAAGATGGAGTCGCCACCCGGATGAAAGCTAGGACACATTGCACAACAACTGGATTCCACGGAAGTTCTTAGAAGCCGTTATCAGAGATCGGGTTCGGAAACTGGGTATGGGCTTTTGAATGCCCACCCAACCTTTCGGTTGGCCTCCGTGTGTGGTTTGTGTTTTATTGCTTTTGATTACTTCATTATTTCCTTATTTTTCATGCAAGTTGTAATTATCACCAAATTTAACAGTTAAATTCAAGTTTGCACATTAGTCTCATTTCATGCCTTTAAATCCAACACTTATCACAAATAATTCATAAAAATACATCTAAATAAATGGGGAATGGATTAGGGATTACAATTCTTTGTGCAACATAATTAAAATGACAATAAACATAAATAACATAATAAATAAATTCAAGCTATTAGGAAATCAATAACTTGAATGATTAAGAATCATCCTAGGATTCGTGCAAAACTTAAAACATTAATCTCTCCCACAAACTTAAAAATTCTACAAAAGAAATTAAACTTGTTAGCTTTACATAAAATGACAATAAATACTTATCTAAACATAAATAAACTTGATCAGACTCAATAACATGATAACTGCACGCAAGATTGAAATATAACATAAAATAAATACATATAAGATGTATACTACAAAAAATATTGACAAGGAATCAAAGCCAATTTTAATGCAGCTCTGATGAAGAGGCGATGCCTCTTTGACACAGTCGCCTCTTCATAAAGAGGCGTCACCTCTTTGACAGACAATAGCAAACTTGCAGTTCCTTAAATCTTAAATAAATTCCCAACCAGATACAAATAAACAAAGATTGGTGGAAATAAACAAAGATTTATAACTAATACTCAATAATTCACATGATCATATCATAAATATAACCTTAAATAAACAATAACCACAAAAATAAGTAAGAAAGGCTAAGAAATGGAGTTTTATGTAAAATAAGGAACTTAAAACTTAAAAATGATGATTCTTACTGATTTTATCAGTTTCAGAGCTCCTAACTTAGCCCTCAGAGTTTGGTTTATTGTTTTAGATGATCTTAAATGTAAGGACTCCCTCTCTCTTCTCAAAAAAATGGATTCTCAAGCTAAAAGCTTCTACTTCTTTTTCTTCTTTCTTTTCTTTTCTCTCTTCCTTTTTCCTCTTAAAAATGTTCTTTTTTCTCTTAAAAACGTTCTTTTTTCTCCAAACTCAGTCCTCTTCCTTAGAACAGCCAACCTTCTCCTTTAAAACTAGCTAAAACCTCTCTCTTAAGCTTCCAATCTTTGCCCCTTTTTCATTTCCCCAAAACCAAGACCAAACATCCACCTCACATTTCTAATCATTATGTCTCCCTTTTCTAGCCTTACTTCTGCCTCAAAAGTCCATATTTCAAACATAAATCTAATGATTAGTGATATGTGGGTCCACCCCATGTGTAATGCTGCCAAAAAATAGCATTTAATGCTCCATAGGTTGGCTGTGAAGAGGCATCACCTCTTCGTAGAGGTGGTTGCCTCTTCGTAGAGGCATCGCCTCTTTGGCCCTGACAGCCATTATATTTAAGCTAGAGTGGGATTTGGGCTTAGATTTGAAGCTATATGCCTTAGCTAGGTGTTTTAGGCTTAAATTTGACATTTTGGGCTCTCAACTCCATTCCTAAAGAAAGTTTTGGATCCCTTTACATTCAATATCCATACTATCACATCATTAGACTATCGTTGCGGGCCGACCAAACCGAGGGTGTCCACAATTTGCCCCCTTGGTTTTTCAAAAACAGAATTTATGAAATCAATTTTTCAAAAAAGCAACATGCATAACAAAAGAAGTAAACAACAAAAACGACGTACCTGACCTCCAAGCTTCGCTCGTGTTGTCAACCTCGGGAATTCAAATCAGAGAGGTCAAATTTTAAAACTTACTGAAATAATCTTGAAATGTGACTATGATCCTCGGGTTTTTCTGGCCCGATCAACCACTCATTAATAGTTGAACATGAATCTTAAGCCTTTCTAACACAAGAAATCACTAAGTAGAAGAAACAAAGAAATGTGACCATGATCCTCGAGTTTTCCTAGCCCGATCAGCCACTCATTATAGTTGAATGTGAATCCTAAGCCTTTCTGACATAAGAAATCACTCAGTAGAAGAAATGAAGAAATATGACCATGATCCTCGGGTTTTCCTGGCCTAATCAACCACTTATTATAGTTGAACGTGAATCTTAAGCCTTTCTAACATAAGAAATTACTCAGTAGAAGAAACAAAGAAACGTGACCATGATCCTCAGATTTTCCTGGCCCAATTAGCCACTCATTATAGTTACATGTGAATCTTGAGCCTTTATGACACGAGAAGTTAGTAAAGAAGAAGATGCACTTCGAGAATACAACCCGACCAGACACTCATTAGAAAAGAAGATACAGTTCAGGGATACAACTAGACCAGACACTCCTTACGACGTGTACTTCTGGGATACAACCTGACCAGACACTCATTGGAAAAGAAGATGCACTTCGGGCATACAACCTGACCAGACACTCCTTACAACGTGTACTTCGGGGATACAACCCGACCAGACACTCCTTGCAATATACACTTCTAGAATACAACCCGACCAAAAACTCCTTGGAAAAGAAGATGCACTTTGGGGATTCAAACCTGACTAAACACTCCTTGTGATGTGCACTTTGGGGATACAACCTAACAGGACACTCTTTAAACATGAACTTCGGGGATTCAAACTCTACTAGTCACTTACAAAAATTTACGTCGTCAGCCTCGGAGGTGTCAAGTAAAAATAAATAATAAATGCCTTATAGCCTCAGAGGCATCGGGCGAGAACAAATAATAAGTGCCTTATAGCCTCGAAGGCGTCAGGCAGGAACAAACAACAAGTGCCGTATAGCCCCGAAGGCATGAGGCAGGAATAAACAACAAGTGTCGTATAGCCTTGGAGGCATCATGCAAGAATAAATAACAAGTGCCTTATAGCCTCGGAGGCATCAAGCGGGAACAAACAACAAGCCATATAGCCTCAGGGGCATCAGGCAAGGATAAACAACAATTGCCATATAGCCTCTAGGGCGTTAGGCAGGGTCAAGTAGACAAGCCATATAGCCTCAGGGGCGTCAGAAATAGATAATGGTAGCTAGTCTACATCATATGCACTAGAGCTAGCTCATTCTTGAGAAGACACATTCATAAAGTTCAAAGCTGATGTATGCATGATCGTGATCTTTGAAAGCTGAAGTTTTGATTTAATAATACAATCTCGTGTGTACTATTTATGAAAGACATACATTTTTCTAATGCCAACATGTATGAAATGTTAGAGTAATTCTTGTACAAATTTTATGTATGCATGAAGAAATCTTGAACGATTTAGCCAAATGTCTTTTCTGTTTATGGCTAATCTTTGGGAATTGGCCCTCATTATATCTAAGAATCCAAATTCAAAAATTGAGTATGTCAAAGATTGTCGTTAAGATCGATGTATCCAAATAGAACAGAAATTAAGACCATCTCATGATCATATTCGATTGATAACAATAAATGCCCCTAGCCTAGTTGCCTCATTAGAATACTTCGCTATCGTAAAATAGTAATAATTGACCTTTAGCATGCCCCCTAGTTTCTATCTTAAAATTTACCACCTGGCTTAAGAATTAATAGGCCCTCCCTTTCTTGAATCAAGAAGCAGAATCTTATTAGCTCTCGAATTGCTCTTCTCATAATAAAAGTACAACCAATTTTATTTTATATTCCCTCTTTTACCTAAGTCACTCCCTTTGTGGGAGTTTTCGAACCTAGCTGGGTATTTTATTTTTTTCCCTATTTTGCTTAGGCTGCTCCCTTTCTGGGAGTTTTTGAACGTAGCTAGGTGGTTGTAAATTCATATAATGTTTGACTACTTTCTTGTCCACTTCGACCATTGATCACTCGATGCTCTTGCTGCTGATTGTCGGACGTTGATGTCACACTCATAATGCTAATTGCTGCAAAACTTGTAAAAAGGTCCATGTCTGACACTTCACATGCTAACATATGTCGATCATGCCCATTTTAAATGATTACTCTTTTATTATAACCATGCACACTACATTATGTTTGTTATTGATCATCCCTTTGTGGGTTTTCTGACTAACTATTTTTCAGCTCACATTGGATAGAAATTTTTGTATTGGGATTTTGAGATTGGTACTAATTTGTAAAGATGGGCATTGAAAGACAATTTTCAAAAAGGGTCACACAAGATTGACTTTTCAAATATTGGGGGCACAAACAAAATCTTTTCTTCTATTCTTTCATTTCACCTTATTTTCCTTTATTTCTTCTTTTTCTTTTCTTTTCTTTTTCTTTTCTTCTATGTTTTTTTTCTTTATTTTTGGTGAATATGGTGAATTCATTTCAGGAAAAGCCGAAGTTAAAAGTGCCAGAAAGAAAAATGAAAGTCAATTTTTACTTTTAGCCCTTTTATTTGATGTGATCTTTCCTTTTCTTTTTCTTTTTTTCCTTTTTTCCTTTTTTTTCAATCTCTCTCTCGTTCAAGCATAACATAGCATACACAATCATAATGAATTCATAATCATGTAAATTAGATAATCAGACATCATTTACGCTAAGAAAAAAGTCACAGCCAAGCATTATTCTGAATTATTATAACATAAAAAATTCAAAAATAATCATCATTCATCGGTGCTCAAATTCAAATCAGCTTCAACTTGTACTCCAAAACAGTAAAGCTCTTTGAAGCCCATGCCCTTCAGTTTGTCAGCTAGAGGTGGAACACATGCTTTTATGGCTATGACTAACTGGTCAGATTCTGTAGGTTTGTGATTCATTTGGGCTAACTTTCCTCTGCATTTGTATAAAAAGCTTATGAAAGGTTCACCTGATCCTTGCGTCGTATTTTGCAGCTCTTGGAGAGATACTTCGAAATGTGAATTTAGCCCGTACTGCTTAATGAAGGTTGAATACAGCTCTTTCTAGTCTTACTGAACATGCACATCCAGAGTGTAGTACCACTTAATAGCAGCTCCTTCTAAGGACTTTGGGAATTGTTTGACAATCTGACCTTTAGACAGCCTTTTGGCCTTCATGTAGGTGACATACTGCTTCAGGTGCAGGTAAGGATCATCAATGCTAGAGTACTTCTTCATGTTTGGGAATTTTTATTTCAGGGGCAGTGGTTCTTCCTCCAAATCTAAGTTCGCATCCAAGTCGGCAAAGTTAGGATTGAGCCTATGCTTTTTCATCACAGTTTGCAGCTGCTCCATTTGCCTCTTCATATCTTTCATCCATTCTGACTCAATTGGGTCTACTGGTGCTTTTAGTTTTTCTTTTATAAACTCACCAAGAACGATTTTGGTTTTAAAGTTTTCTTTATTAGAGGGCATCTTCCCTACCAACTCAGCAAACATGTCCTTAATCATTTGCCTCATTTCATCCCCAATCTCTTTTAGAAGTTTTTTTTTAAAAGATTCAACATCAAAATTGGAGAGTCTGGCCATTCTGCTCTTTTGTGACATGACCTCAATTTTTTTTATTAGATCTTTGATATTAGCGGGCCAAATTACCTCTAATCTACTTCGAAACAAGAAGAAGTTCATGGCTAAGAAAAATGTTTTTTTTTTAAAAAAAAATTCAATGAATGTCATGTATGCTTGAGATACATATTATTTATTTACAAGCACAAGTAAATCATATACCAAAGCCTTCCAATCTTATTTCTCCCACACACGTGTTCAATGACAAGTTTCTTTTCCTACAATTTTTGGTCTGGGTTTTAATTATCATCAAAGGATAATAAAATCAACATATACAAGATAACTCTCAAGATGATACAAACAAGTAGCAATTCCTTTGAATAAATCCAAAGTCCACCTTAATGGGCTAAAGAGGGCATTAAAGGCCCAATTTTGGCATAGTCCATTTGCAAATGGGCTTGGGCTTTATTTCAAGGAGTACTCTATGGCATAAAGCACACACATTTGGGAAAAACCCTAAAGGAAATTGTCAAGTCATTACATGAGCTGAGTCAAAGGTAATAGGCTTCGGCTCCTATAGTTATATTCATCCGTTACGTCTCCCAACTCAAGTCATGCAATGTGGATAAGTACGTGCTATGAGTGACAATAATCAAATACCCTACCACCAGGTTTGAGTGAAACACAGGTAGCAAAGCAAAGACTATTGTCAGTTTATTTGGGACTGTGTGCACATTGTGTGGAAATATATAGTGAATGCAAAAAATACAAAGGAAATAATTTAATAATTAAAGATGATAAATTATAAAACACTAGAATCAGTTTCTCTATCCCCAGTGGAGTTGCCATTGTAGGCAGCGGGGTCTAATGCACACTCAAGTGTTTAGCGACCATGGCACTGTATAGGCTTAAAGCCCTTTAGAAAATACATAATGGGCTTATGGCCCTCTAGAAAATACATAATGGGCTTATGGCCCAAAATGGAGATGGAGTCACCACCCGAATGAAAGCCTGGACACACTGTATAGTAACTGGATTCCACGAAAGTTTCCAAAAGCCGCCATTAGATATCGGGTTCAAAAAATGGGTATAGGCTTTTGAATGCCCACCCAACCTTGCGGTTGGCCTTCGTGCATGTTTTGTGTTTTATTGCTTTTGATTAATTCATTATTTCCTTATTTATCATACAAGTTATAATTATCACCAAATTTTACAATTAAATTCAAGTTTGTACATTGGTCTTATTTCATTCCTTTAAATCCAACACTTATCACAAACAATTCACAAAAATACATCTAAATAAATGAGGAAGGGATTAGGGATTACAATTCTTTGTGCAACACAATTAAAATGACAATAAATGTAAATAACAGAATAAATAAAGTCAAGCTATTAGGAAATCAATAACTTGAATGATTATGAAACATCCTGGAATTCCTACAAAACTTAAAATAAATACAAAAGAAATTCAACTTATTAGCTTTACATAAAATGAAAATAAATACTTATTCAAACATAAATAAACTTGATCAAACTCAATAACATGATAACTGCATGCAAGATTGAAATATAACATAAAATAAATACATATAAGATGTATACTACACAAAATAATGACAAGGAATCAAAGCCAATTTTAATGCAGCTCTGATGAAGAGGCGACGCCTCTTTGACATAATTGCCTCTTCACATAGAGGCATCACCTCTTTGACAGGCAACAGCAAACTTGCAGTTCCTTAAACCTTAAGTAAATTCCAAACCAGATACAAATAAACAAATATTGATGCAAATAAACAAAGATTTACAATTAATACTCAATACTTCACATGATCATATCATGAATATAACCTCAAATAAACAATAAACATGAAAACAAGTAAGAAAAACTAAGAAATGGAGTTTTATGTAAAATAATGAACTTAAAACTTAAAAATGATGATTCTTACTGATTTGATCAGTTTCAGAGTTCCTAACTTAGCCCTCAGAGCCTGGTTTGCTATTTTAGATGATCTTGAATGCAAGGACGCCTTCTTTCTTCTCAATAAAATGGATTCTCAAGCTAAAAGCTTCTACTTCTTTTTCTTCTTTCTTCTTTTTTTTTCGCTCTTCCTTTTTCCTCTTAAAAATGTTCTTTTTTCTTCAAACTCAGTCCTCTTCCTCAGAACAACCAACCTCCTCCTTTAAAACTAGCCAAAACCTCTCTTTTAAGCTTACAACCTTTGTCCCTTTTTTATTTCCCCAAAACCATGACCAAACAATCTTGTATTGATTTTTTGTTCTTTTCAGGTAAGGATTTTGTACTGCCACTGTTCGCGTAATTTCAATATCCATTGTGTGAAAGAAATTTTAGAGAAATATATTATTAAAAGATGGACTAAATGAATGATTAAGAGCAGAAATGTTGATATTCCATTAGTATGTTCAGGTGATGAATTTGGTTTAGCTGCTTCTCTTTGGAGGATACAGATGGTTAGAAATTTCCATAAGTTATTTTAGCTTGTGAAGACAACATTAAGGCTCGACAATACTGTGATGAAGCTTTTGAAAGTGCAAAAAAGAGAGTTATAGATGAGATTGGCGTTGTTTATTTTGAAGATGAATCTAATTCAGTATCTTGTTCTAGTTAAAAAATAAAAAATCCCCCTCGTAATAGAGCAAAAAGTGAGCGCAACAAAAGAATTAAGAGTGTAAATGAAAAGAAGTTTAATCAAGCTAAAGGTCGAAGGAAAGTTGCTTAAATAGCTGTAATACGAACAAAAATTGTTGTCCAAGCATTTGTTCAGGTAATGAATCTGTCAACTTATTAGCTTTTTGCTCTATCAGCTAACTAACTTTTGTGCATGTTGTGTAATAAAACACTATTTTTTTTATAGGAAACTCTTTCTCAAGTAGTTTTAAATGGATACCTTGCTCATCCAAACTCTGGGAGTTCAGAATTGATAACTGTAACTAGAGATTCAAGTTTAATTCAATCTGAAGTTGTAAATTCTATTATATTGTAATTTTGAAATTTTTAGTTAATATTTTGATTCGAATTGTAGTACATTCAATGTAATCAATAAATATACCATTTTTGTAATTTTTGTAATATTTTTTATTTTTTTAGTTAGATGCGTATTTAATTTGTATACTATTAATTAGAGTTGAAATGATTGTTTTAGAGAAGTTCTAATGAATTTGGTTACTTATGAACCTGTAGGTAAAAACTTATGAATTTACAAGTGTATATTACTGAACCTAAAGAAGAATATGAATGAACCATATAAATTTTTGCAACGCTAAACATAGAGTTGCAACGCTGAATACACAGTGTTGGAGTGCTAAACATAGAGTTGCAACGCTGAATAAACAGTGTTGTGTCACAGACCCGCAAAAGCTTCACAAAAAGGGACCGTGCAGCGCTTGTCTAGAACACCCTCTAACAAGCCAGCCTTAGGGATAGATTAGTAATTCTGTAAGCACAAGGAAAAATATATTAGTATCCGAGTCAAGATATGCAAAGCCAACATAATAGCCCAAAGGGCGAGAACAAGGCAACCATCACAAGCGCAAGCGACAAGGCACACAACAAGAAGATAACATGGCTACTTATGTTATTCATCATAAAAGGCAGTACATCGATTCAGACACTGTGCTCCCCAAGGTGTAGGCAGGGGGGAACCTACCCAAGAGAAGTGCACACACCCAGCATCTATAGTGCCTAGATCTCCAGCCCTAGGCCTTTGATGACTAGTCACTCCCCCCTAAAGAGCATAAGGAGCACAATGGCCTGTGGTAGGAGGAGACATCACAATGTTCCAGCCATCACTATTCTATAATTACATAAAATAAAATAATTATGAAATGTCTAAAATACCCGTATGAATACAAAATGCTACCCCTTGACATGTGTGTGTGTGGGGGGGGTGTTTGTGTAAATGATATAGACATGAATTCTATATTATTGGTGTGGATGCTGGTTATATATATAATGTTATGGTTTTATTTTTAAATGTTATAATTTTTTAGGATAGTAGTGGAACATGCTACCTAGTGGGCTACACTAGGACTGTGTGTGCACCAGTACGCTAGATGGTAGGATGTGAATTTTTATTTGATATGAGATTATATTGTATGGGTATGGTTAAAATGATTTGTTGAGAATTTTGATAGAGAGGGCTATGGCTACAGTAGCTTGGTTGACCTTTCAGGGTCTCAGTGCCAGTCATGTTAGTAGCGAGATTGTGGCAGCTTGGTTGACCTTTTAGGGTCTCGGGGTTGGTCCACTACCCAATTGGGACAGAGAAATATTATTTGGACACAAGGAATTTAATGGTCAATGAAGTACAGTATTTGAGGTTTCGATAAATTTTAGGGTTCTACTCCGATCCTCCACTTGTGTCCATCTGTGTTCAGTTGTATTTGTATGGAAATGTATTTGAGCATTTGCATGTAATGCTTGTATAAATTAAATAAATATAAATATAAACAAATATTACAATGATGCTTTCGTGATTGTATCCTTAGGTTGCTTGCATATGCATACTAATGATTCACTCAGTGTGGTTTGATTCCCCTCAATTATTTTTCAGGATTCCTCTCTATAAACCTCTCATAATCGTCCTCTTCATCGGACCCATTTTTCATCGGCTGACTTATATAAATCTTAATATAACTTTTCTTTGTATTTCTTAGATACTGCAGTAGTAGTATGTATTCGTGGTTTTGAGTGTTATGAAAACTTTAGCAAATGTTCAGTACTTGAGTTGTATGTTTAAATATTTTATGATGGTATTCATGGATGATTTCCTTTAAGCTTTCTTTTGATAAGAAAAGTTTCAATTCTAAGGTAATTTTATGATTATGTTTTGTATGAATGTTATGTTTTAGGCTTGCTACGGATTCCGGATTCATGTGAATTTCTGTTCCCTAGTGCCGGTCATGAATTTCAAGTTTGGGTCATAACTATCGGGTTTGGGTCGTGACATAAATGAATATGAAAATCATTACATCATTAAGTATATGCATTCAATCCACCTGAATGACTTTATTATGTTGTTTAATGAAGATTAAATATGAGACCATTAATATGAAACTGTTACAACATTAATAAGTTTCAAATTCATTAATTAATGTAAAGCTTTTAAAATTTGAAATGTTGAAATGTGAATAGTTACAATATTACTTATCAAAATAAGTTATATAATATTAGTAATAACTTTATTCCATTGTAGAAAAATTTTTGTATTTGAAAAAAAAAATTCAAAATATATTTTTATAAGAATGTTTATCACAAAAAAATGTTAGATTTAATTTTTTTTTATTTTGTTTGGGCATCAAAAAATATCTTTCTTATGAAAATATACAAAGAATATCACAAAAACATGAAACATATTTTATCTAAATGGAAAAAAATAAAATTTGTCTCATTTAATGGGTAAGTTTTTCATGTCCGAGTAAGTATATATATATACCCGACGCGGAGTGAGTTATAGGGTGAATAATATTAAAATATATATATAAGATAGGAAAAGAAATTTTAGAATAATTTAAATTATAAATTCTTAATTTTTTATATTATTAAAATAAAAGTGGTGATTTTCTTGCACTCCACTCATTTATTTCTACACTCTTTTTTTATTGTAAATTACATAATAATCTTTTGTTTATATTATTTAATTTTTCATCAGTTATACTTTCTAAACTATTTTATTTTTTTAAATAATCCAAATTTTCTATTTCATGTTGGAGATTATAAAACTATTTGTATTTGAGCTTACATCTTTTTTTTTATTAAAATTATTTATTATAGTTAATTATTTTTTGAAAGCACTATTTACCTTTTAGCTTGTCAAAATTATTGTAAAACTTACACCAATTATAAATTAAAATAAAAAGCTTTTAATGATTATCTAGAGTTTTTTTTTTCAATATCATACGTCACATCATTTTTTTATTTTTCTTATTATAATTTGTTTAAAAAATAAACAGTGTCCAAGGGTGTGTTCAAGTTCAACATTTTCCAAAAGGGAACACACCTTGAGACATAGCCATGTCCTAGAGTGTGTTCATATTCAAAAGGCTTCCCGAGGGAAACAAACACTGAGACACAACCGTGTTCGAGGGTGTGTTCAGCAACACACCTTGAATTGCGGCTATATGGTTGTGTTGCGTCAATAGGACTAATTCTGAGTTTTATTTATTTTGATTAGTTTGATTCCTATTTTGTTATTTAGGGTTACATTTTGAATTCCTAAATTTAGTATGACTTTGTTATATGTTTTCCTTGTATAATTAACTTTATTTTCATTGTGTGAAGAAACTAATTTTTAAGATTAGTAAAATTTCTAGGAATTTATTTCTTTTGATTGTTGAACTTGATTGACCTTATCAAGAAAATTGATTATTGTGTCTATCTTTATTTCTTATCACCCTCCTTTTCTCATTTTCATTCTAAGGTATGGTAGATTATATTCTACGTTTGATTTGATTAATTTGTAATAAAGGATCTTAGGCTTAATATACTTAAGATTTGAGTTGGTTGATTTTAAAAAGGATTTAAAGTCTTCTTTATCTTTTATTCATTACCTTTAATTTTTTATCCTTACATTTTGATTTTTTCTTGGATGAGTGTAGGTTGATTTAAGATTGTTAGGGATTTCCTATTAATATCACATCAAACATACAATGTATCACCTACTATAATGGCACTACTCTCTATCATTATAATAAATCTTAATGACATCTATTCACTAACTTCCTTCCCTACATCACATGATATTCTCCACTCTGCTAATGTTGTTCTTGTCACTAGAGCTATAGGACTAGAAAGCCTCGTTTTAATCCAGAAGGCCAAGGGCTTTGCACTTATGTTGCAAACATGGTTCCAAAGACTAAATTACTCCATCACGACATCTTTGGTACCCTACTACCAAACTAATAAGAAGTTTGAGTATTTTTGGATTTAGCGGTCTACATTTAGGCAATTTAGATACTAAGATTTAAAAGGTTGATCATTTGCATGATCATTGCATAATCACCCTAGATTTTAACCTTGAAAACCAATTTTGAATTACTAATGTATGTATTTAAGTGTTATTATAAGTTAAGATCAAGGAAAAGCTTGATTGAGGAAGCATTGAAGATTAAAAATAGCCAAAATCAAGTTACAAGGATGCTCACAAGCATGATCATGATCATGATTATCCTCACGAGTGCCAAAAGCTCAAGAAACTCAAGTCTTTCAAATGTCCAACACTCCTCAAGAGCGACCATCACGACTGTGACAAAGATCACAAGCTAGAGGTCCTCCAAAACCATGTTTCTTCAAAAATCTAGTATTCATTACGAGCACAGTTGTAAGCACCCAATTTCGGGATGACTAGAGTATGGATGCGAAAGAGTACTTCAATAATGAAAATTTGTTGCAAATAGGTCTCTATTATTTGAATTTTATATCCCAAGGCTTGATCGCATTTTTTACGGGCTAAATTGAAAAGTCTCTTTTTCTTCAGGGGCCTTTTTGTAATTAAATGTTAAAAAACCGAAGAATGAATGTCTAACCGGAAATCCAGAATTTCGATTGGAATGGTGGATTTTCGACCCGAATTTCAGAATTCTGATCGGTGGAATTCTGGAATTCCGATCGGAGGAATTCTGGAATTCCGATCGGAATTTCAGAATTCCAATCGAGAATCTACAATTATAGTCGGAATTCTACACTTCCGACTAGACTCCGGCATTTTTTAATTTTTTAAATTATTTATTTAAATTTTGATTGGTTAAAAATTAGTTTCAAAAAATAAATAAATAAATAAATAAAATTTTATTTTAATTTTTATCTGTAAATAAATCAAAATCTTATCATCCCTAACGATGAAGATAAAGTCTTTATCCTTTGGGATGATAGGCCAACGATGAAGATAAAGTTTTTATCGTTTGGGATGATAGGATAGCATGGGTGTTAATCTAACGGGAAATAAAAGGAGAAGAGAGAGAAGAAAAAAAGAGGGAGGGACGAAAAAGGGAAAAAAAAGAGAAGTGACGAAAAAGGGGAGGGATTTTCTTTTCTAAAGAAAATTTTTTCCGTAAGGATTTTTTCTGGAAAAACAAAAAGAAATAAAAAATTTTCTTTTCTCTGCGAGATTTAAGATTTTTCTTTTGGGAAAAGCAATCAAAGCCTGAAACTGAGAAGATCAATACTACAGATCTATTCAAACGGTGTATCAAACAAAGCCTCTGAGGAGCTAATCAATATTGCATCTCTGCGTTTGATCCTTTCCTTTTACTTTATTTATTTTTTATGTTTATTCTAATCAGTTTTTGATTTTTTTTTGTTTTGTTTCTTTAATTATGGTGGTGGAAACATTTTATACCATGGAGATGAGATTGAACAGATTAGATCCATGAAGGTCCATGGAATGTCATGGATTAATCCATGTTAAAATAAAGTAGTTTCAGGTTTATTTTATTTTCTGTGTTTTAGTAGTAATTGTGTTGTGTATTTATTTTTGATTTTTGGACATGTAATTATTATTGTACGTAGGGATTGTAATAGCCCTAATAGAGGAAAAATAGTGAAATTTTAATTTTCTCTATTTTAAAATCAATTAGTAAATTAGGTTTATTTGGTAAAACCCTAATTAAAATCAATGGCGGCCTCAGATTAATTTAGGTTATATGTAATTAAAATTAGGGTTAGAAATATCACAGAATGTTTGTTTTTGATTTGTTATTTTTATTTTTATTATTTTGGGCTTGTTTATTATTTTGATTCGTTTTGGGCCCCAAGCCAACGTGTAGGTCTAACTCACTTAAAATAAGCTTTTAAAATCAAATTTAGGTTTAATTAACTTTAAAATTAATTTAGGCCCATTTAGGTTAATTTAGATTTTAGGCCCATTTTTTAGTTAATTAAAATTAACTTAGACTTAGCTCAGCCCATGAACAAAGTCTTCTTCATAATTTGTAGACTTAGGATCATTTCATTTAATTAAAATTAATTAGAATTAAGCCCACTAATTCATTTTTTTTCTAAAAATTTAATAGACTTAGGCCCATTTTCCTTAGAATTAAAATAAATAGATTTAGGCTCATTAATCATCAAAATGTAGGCCCACATTTACTTCCATTTCACTTGTAAATAAAATATGTAGATTTAGTTAACTTAAAATTAAAATCAAATGTAGTTTAGATTTAGGGACGTTACAACTTGAATGTATTTTTATGTGCTTTTTTATGGATTGGTTGCCTTAGGGTTAGATGGATGTTCAATTAAAGTTTAATGAAATTGCATGTAATTAGGGAATAAGATAGTAATTGATAAGATAATTCTAAATGAACATAAGACTAAAAAAAGTTGGTATTCCGTATCCAGAACTCCTGGCTGTGGTGCTAGCTTGTATTAGAGAATCGAGTTACCACCACCTTTGAATTGTCCCAGTTATTACCCTGGGTGGCGACTCCTCATCTCCAAGCCATGTTTTTGTGATAGTGGTTAATATGTTCCCTAGAGCCCTAACCTCAAACAGTGTCGCGGTTGCAATAAACTTGGGCGTTGCTAAACCCCGCCATCTACAATAGTCATGATCATGAAGAAGAATACCACAATCGTAATCAAGGCAGGCTGGATCATGAACTTCAAGTACATAAGAAGAATTAGAGTCCAACACTCCTTACGAGTGATCATCACGATCATAAAGATGATCATGAGTAAGGTGTCACCTGAGTAACAGGAGTCTGATAAAATGATTGTGGCCATTATGGTCGTGAGTAGTTACACTCCTGCAAAAGTTGAGAATGCATCAAATGAAGAAAGGAAAAAATGGAGGGCATAAATTTTTTATCTTTAACAGCTAGTTTATGATGCTTTAGCTATAAATACCTCTTGCAAACACATTCAAAAGGTTAGGAAGTTTATTGAGAGAGTTCATTGTGACGTTTAAAGCCTTCATTCTTATTAAAATCTCTTTGTACGCATTGTTGTAATTAATTTCTTGAGAGTTGGGTGAGTGTTTAGTGATGGGTTTCTATTTTTACTCATTTCTTAGGTTTAGGCAAGAGTATTAAGGATCAAAATTACTAATGGTTTAAGTATTAGCCATTGAAAACACTTAGATTATGAAATTAATTTGTGTTAAGCTAAGAAAAATACAAGTTGTAAGGTTGGTATTAATCCTAAAACACCTGGTGTGTAATTAATCATATCAATAAGATTACAGTGAGAGGTTAAAAATTCTAACTTGAGGAAGTTAGGGAGTGGAGTAGGATTGTTAGAAACTGAACCACTATAAATAGTTTGCTCCCTGTGTGATTTATTTCTCTTCAATTTTCTTCTACCTTAATTTTTCAATCAAACCCTTAAACCTAGAACTCAACTTCTAAATTTCTAATTAGTCCTATTTACCCTTTTTCAGGGCCACTTTTATAAGGTTAGGTTGTAAAGCTGTGTAATCAAATGCGATCCTATATATTTTCACTTTTCTCTCCTCGGAATTATCATTATCATACAATTTTTTGGCTATCAAGATTTAGGGTCTAACACCAACTAATTGTTACCCAACTTTGTAGGGGAAGAAATCATAATTTATTGTAAACTATAGAAATATAATTAAATAAAACCATATGCTATGACAGATTTAAGTTGGAGAAGCATCTAAACCCAACCTTGTTTGTGTTCTTCTTCTTCACCAGGACTTGTTTGTGCTCTTTTTTTTATGGACTGACCATATTTGTCAAGTCTAGCTGAATAATATCACCTATGTAAGAGCCCTAGAAAGGAGGTGTGAATAGGGCTAATGGACTTTTAAGGAAATTAAAGAAAATTAAGAAGGAAATTAAGGAATTAAAAGAAAGATTAAAGAACAAGAGATGAAGATAATTAACATTCGTAATTTAAAGGGTTTGAATTATAATCAATCCTACATCTTCACCTAACTTATCCCCAAGTTAGGAATTGCAAACCCTCTCCAATCTTATTAACCAAGATTGTTATATTAAACCTTTACACAATGAGTTTTTTAGGCTCACTCACAAACCTTTACAAGT
>CATIWM010053237.1:0-10682 GCA_949671775.1 Mallotus repandus
TGAAGAGATAAAAATGAAAATGTATTAAAAAGGAGAGAAGAAGGTGAATGAATATTAAAAAAGAGAGAAAATGGTAAATAGATATTAAATAAAAGCAAGGAAAAGGGTAGGTAAATGGATATTAAAAAGAAGACGGGAAAAGGGTGAAGAGGAAGGGATTTAAGTAAGCTAAAAATATAGAGCTCCATGTGTCGAAATTGCATGAGATTTTATGTAATGCTCAGCTTTATTATATATATAGCTTTTGATTTGAGTTTGTAAAGCCTATAGAAAGGTATTATTTTCTATAACTGTGAGGGATTAGCCATAGATTATTATTAGAGAGAATTTTCTTTTGGTTATTTAACCATGTGTTGTTATCGAACTTTGTGTTTGTTGTAAACAAACTTATGACTAATCAATCTATATATGGACAATATATTATGGCACCTTTCCTGAGTCTGATCTTTAATTTGATTTGGATTTTCCTTAAGAGCATATGGGGGTGTAGGTGCTTATGTTTCTCTTAGCATAATTTCAAAATTAAAGACAATGAGTCATATAGGTATGTGGAGGCCCGTGTTGTGCTTTATAATTATGAATATAGTATGGCACACAAGCATGTTATAAACCATATTGCCCTCTTAGAAGTTTAAAATCTAAGAACATACTTGGACACGACCTAAACATAATGCCAGACAAAAGCATGTCTAACTTTGTTAATTCTACAATTTCATGTTTTTCACTTTTTTTTAAATCCCTTCATCTTAATCTGACCTAAAAATTAAAAATAAAAACAACTAAAAAGTGACAAAAAATTAAATAAACATAAGCTAAAAATTAAGAATTATTGGGGGTTGCCTCCCAACCAACACTTGTTTAAATCTTTAGCTTGACTTTATTGTCTCTTAAGGTTTTCAAAGTACACAAGAAACATGAATTGATAAATATATCCTCCACAAAAGTGTTTTAACCTTTGTCTATTGACCTTGATAGTTTCTCCCTCTGAATTTTTAATAGCTACAACATTATGAGAGGAGACTTTTATTATTGTGAATGGACCTGACAACCTTAACTTTAACTTTCTAGAAAAAAAAGTCTAAAATGAGAATTGTAGTGAAAAATTAAAACTTATTCCTTAAGCTTCTTTTTCAAGATGTAGCAGTCATTCCACTACTTTGTCTTCTTTTTATAAAGTCTTGAACTTTTATAAGCGAAAAAGCAAAATTTGTCTAACTCATTAAGCTACAATATACTCTTTTGACCTACTTTTTAAAGATCAAAATTCAAGAATTTAGTAGTCCATTAAGGCAATTATATAAGCATGTAGAGCATCATCCAATTTAATGGACCATTCTTTCCTAAAATGTTCTACATTTTTCTCCAGCATTCGTTTTGATTCCCTATTCAAAATTTCAACTTGGCCACTTTTTTGGGGTTAGTAAGGGGTAGCTAGCTTATGTATAACATTATATTTATAAAATATTCTTTTAAATTGTGCATTGCAAAAGTGTGTGTCCTTGTTCGTTATAATTGTTCTATATGTTCATGATAAGGGTTATGTTAGGGGTGAAGGAAAGAAAAGTATGATTATGCAATCTACTATGCTAGCCATACCGCCACAATAGAGTAGAGCTCTTAGCCTTAGTGTTTGTAATAGATAAGTTCCATTATTACCTAACAAGGAGTAAAATGATTATATTCTGTGATGACTCTGCTCTTAAGTACCTATTGACAAAGAAGGATAGGAAACCATGACTTATAAGATGAATTCTCCTCTTACAAATTTGACATTGATATCACAAAAAAAGGGGGTTAAAAACTTAGTTACAAACTACCTCTTAAGGCTCGAACCAACTAAATATGTGAGAGTATTACCAATTGATGATTCCTTTCTTAGAGAGAAACTCTTACATGTCAAAAACTTTACCCTATAGTAAACTAACTTTATTAATTTCCTAACATTTGGTGCCACTTCACTAAATTTGTCATACTACTAAAATGAGAAGTTCTTTGTATATGTGAAACATTACTATTAGGAGGAGCCACTTTTTTATAGAAGATGAGGAGATGGAATAATGCGTAGATATATATTCGAGGATGAAATTAAAGATTTCCTCACTCTTTGTCACTCTCTTAAGTATGATGGACATTTTGGTTCAATAAAAAACCATAGTAAAGGTGCTACAGTATGGGATTTACTGGCCATCTTGTTTTCATGTAGCAAGTTTATGGTGCAATGTTATAAGTGCCAATGAATGAGACATTGGAAGACTCAATGAGATGCTTTTGAGTCAGATTTTGGAGATTTAGCTCTTTGATTTATAGGGACTAGACTACATGGGACCATTCTTAACCTCTTATAAGAACAAATACATATTGGTGGGAGTTGACTATGTATCTAAGTGATGGGGTTGTATCTTTTCCAAGTTAGATTAAAGTTAGATCATTTGGTCTAGTGCATAATTGTGTTGAAGGCTTACATGACTATATTAGGCTCTAAAAAAGCTTGGTGAATTAGAGCGTACTATTATGTTAATCGTGCTTTGTTTATGGGCTGCCTTTTCTTGGTGATGCACAATTGTGTTAAGTTGATGCACATCTGTGCCCTAATTCCCTATTTTCATTTTTGGAAATGTATGGTTGTGTCAAAGTAGTGCACTATTGTGCACTAGCTTAGTACTGAAGTCCCTTTTTCTTAAGCCTCCTTTCGTAATCAAACTCAAATTAGCCTTCTTTAAAGTTGGCACATCACCCGATTGTAGGGCTAGCCATGGGCCAGTTTAAGTCTAAAACTAGCCCGATTAAACCTTGAATAAGTCTTGAATCTGCTCAAAACTAGGAAATAACTGGTTTAGGGCTGGTTAATTCTCTTATGGAACTGGAAATGCTCAGTTTGGGTTTTGAACCGATTTTTTGATTTAAAATAAAAAAATTATTTGAAAAAGAAAATTAACTTGTTAAACTGGTTGAACTGACAAACCAAACCTAAAAGTGAACTAGAATTGAAAATTGGCCGAATCGAAACCAGTTTTAAACTGGGGTTGGGGCCGGTTTCAGTGAAACTGTGAAGCATGGCCACCCTTACCCGATTGTCCATTTTACATTGCCTGCATTACGACACGTGAAAAAAGAATTGCAAGGAGAGGTATGAAAACTGTTCAAATATGCTAAAAAAAGATTAAAGGATGATCGTTTACATATTTTCTAAAGAAAAACTATTTTATTTCATAATTACCAAAAAATAGTCATATCTCTCAATTATACATATGAAACCTTAAAGGATAACCCTTAAATTGTATATCTTTTATGCGTCTATTAACTCTCCTACATTTAAGCAATTGCTTGTCCTCAAGCAATTAGAAATCACTTACTCAAGACTCACAAACATATACAAGACATTCCTAATTATAACATCACATGTGCAATAGGTTATATAAAGTGTGGGTCACTCAACTTTGATATTTACACAAGCCCCTTAAATTAAAGGGTTAGTAGTTTAGGAAAAAGTAGAGTCATTGTCAAGGAAACTTCACTGAAGAAAAATATGTAGACCAAAAAGTAAAATCATAGGGATATATCAATTGCATCAAACCACGATAAGTAAGTAGCCCTTAATTCCATATGAAACACATAATAACGTATTCATTCCCTTTTTAGAAAGGTAATTTATTTTTACTTGGTAACATTGGTTTTGCTTCCTAATTTGGTTAATTAATGATTGACCCTTAGTTTACTTAGAAATTTGAACATTCAAATAGATTCTTTACATCATAATTGCCTTTGGACTTACTCTTACTCTCTACTCCTTTTGGCATAGAAGTTAGCATGGTGACCAACCCTTAACTCAGTTGGAGTTTTTAAGCACTCAAAGTAGGTTGCTTAGGTCACTTTGGGTCTGGAAACAAGCATGGGTGACTTGCTCCAAAACTTATTAGCAACTTATAGTAAGAACCAATTCTATTATTTATTTATTTATTTATTCTTATTACTTAAGTTGATTAAAAGAACTAGTTACTTCTCAAGGATTCTCTATAATTGATTTCTTCTTACCACTAACTTTCTCATTTAATATATGCTATTTCTAGAGTTAAAAAACTATCAAATAACTCAACTCACTCCTAAAGGACTAAGTATAATCGAAGAGAGCAAGGAGGGAGATGAACCTAAGTTGCATGAATTCTTACTAAGTACAACCAATTATTATTGTGTGTGAGAGTGCTACACACTTAGAATTTCCATATTCATACTAAATAAGTGTTAGTTTTAGGACCATTCCTCAAGGTTCTTAATTAATTCCAAAAACATTTTATTTAAGCAATATATACAAATAAATTATTTAAAGAATATCATTTTTTTTAAAAAAATTTAGCATTAATTGAGAGAATTTGATAATTACTACATACTAAAGCTCTTAAAATTAAACAAGATAAAGGATGTATATAAAATGAAAAATTCATTAGATGAAATTATGAAAAAAGAAAAGAAAAGTGACATTCCCTTGACACTTAAATCTAACATAGTTCTCAATATTGAGGTGACTTAGTTGAGATGGACTATTGAGGAGGCATTATATTGTTAGTACCTTGGAAATATTTTGCCAAATGTGAGTGCATATTAGAAATATGAGCATGTTCATTCAATCTATTGAAGAAAATCAAAGAAGCAAACATTGAAAAAATAATTAGAGTACATAAAAAAGATATATATTGGACATGTAATGCGTATTAGTAAAGGATTGGTTCACTTTAAAAGATCGAACGACTGTGTAAGCTTTGCGCACAGCCGTGCCCAAATAAATGCATCCTAGTCTGGGGGCTCACGGCTGTATTGCAAGGGGTGTACATTCATGCCTAAATTAAGTTCTACAAAACTTGAAGATGTACAGTTGTGCATTAAGGGAAAACAACCATGTGTAACTTATAAACCTTCATATTCAAACACATTACAATGACATAAAATATTGCTCACACTTGATTCTATTCCACCATTTCATTCACAAGCTATACATTACTTAATCTATGAGTAAAAACATAGAATTTCATGCATGATTAACACATTTCATAACATAAATATTACAACAATATTAAAATAAGGTTAGCATCCACTAAAGGTAAAGAAAGATGCACATTGAACATCTGAAATAAAGAATTGACAAAACATCAAAGTTTACAACCATTGCTCCTACTTAAATAGAATTAAAAATACAAACGATCAACACACTACAAGCATCAATATCAAAATTAAAAACCAAAGACATAACACTTGCATCGTTAAGCTTGATCTTCATAATCTTACGGAGATGCTTCCTCTTAAATTAGAGTATATAGAGGTCGGACAAAGTTCCTTGATTGGAGGTAAGCTAATAAGTGAATATTTTGAATTAATATTTAACTGGTTTTACTTGTTAAAGTCTGATTACTTGTTAAAAATAGTTAAAATATGTTGATTTAGGATTTTATTTAGTTACTCATTAGTTTTGCATAATTTATATAGAGTAGGTTTATTTTATATTTGGTTAAATTATGAGATCTTTTAAATTGTATTTAAGGTGTTTTTATGTTTGTGATAGGTATTAGATAACTTAAGTCTGAATAGCAAGTAAAGGAAGGTCAAAATAGTTGATTTTAAGTAAGAAAATGAATCTTAGAAATTTGCACAACCATGGTGGTTCATGATACAACCAAGCGAGGGTACCTGAATGCAAGAAAATTGCAAATGAGGAACCACACGACCATGCACTTATGTGCATACTTCAATTTTTTGGCCATATATATATTAGATTGAGCAATTCAAATTGCTATGGAAAATTGACAGAAAATGCTACAAATTTTATGAAGACATTTGGAGCTAGTTTGATTGTTTTCATGGGTTGCTCTTCCATTGAAATTATGCTATTGATAAAGGGTTGCAAGGTTATCCTAATTTGATTAGGATTATGACTCCTTTGAAGATTTATTTAACTCCAATTCTAAAAAGGATGAATGTTGGCTATATAAAGGACCATTAGGCATGGTGAAAATGGAATTCATTCATTCACTCATCGTATCATAGAGTTTATCATATCGTTATATCAAATTTGCAAGAATTCAAGTAAAGAGAATTTCCAACATTCAAAAGAGTTGCTCAAGATGAATAATTAGGGTGTTTTAAACTCTTTTTATCAATTTCTTATTTCTTATGATGTTTGATAGAATTTCTTTGAGTTGCATTCTTGTTTTCATAATCGTGCTAGGCTAAATTTTTATTATGTACTGGGAAGGATCTTAGTAGTTTTAGGGATGTAATAACTAGCTTCTTTTGATTAATCTAAGTCTAATTTCTTGCATATGGATTTTAAAATTATGCTTAATTATATTCAGTGTATGCTTAGGGTTGAGTTATGTTGAGACTTAGAGGTGATGTATGCTTTATGTTTAAAACCTAATCTGAATAATCACATAAGTTGTTATGAGACTGAGAGGAGATTAATGACTTAGGATCTAGTTTAAAGTCTATTAATATTAAATTGAGCAAAGATGCCTTTTAATTATTAATATTGCATAATTTATCGTGTGCTTAAATTTAGTTAAGGATTTGTTAGTTTGACTTGCCGAGACAAGAGTCCATGAGTTTATGCTACCAATTGAATTAATTAAATTATCTTATAATTGCTTGAGAGAGAGTTATGAGAACATTAGTTGTAAGCATCACATGTAGAAATTTATATTCGGTTAAGTTAAGGTTGTAAAATTAATACAAAACTCCAAAGTGAAAAGAGAATTTTTAGTACATGCATTCATTATTCATTGTTAATTTGAATTAACTGCATTGGTTTAATTTAATTTAAGTCTTTAGTTTAAATTCAATTTTAATTTAAGCTTTCAAACTCTGAATTTTAAGTGATTCTTTTAAACAAATAATTAATTAAGTGAAATAGTAATCATCAACTATTCTTTGTATGAACTATACTCATACTTAAATCGCTATATTACTTGAGTGATCTGTATACTTGTGGTTAGCACCAATCATAAGCCGCCAAAATATAATTGAGAATCATGAGGCTTTAGTTCTCACTCTCCAAATTATTATCCATCACACCCAATTGAAGTTCTATATTGTCCATTCGCTCTACTACTTGTAAGCTTGCTTCCTCTTTTATCTCTTCTTCTTCTTCTTCTTCTTGCACCCTTTAAGATTCTTGTGGATCCCTTCTTTGACTTGATAAAATTCTTCCCTTAATGTTAACATACAAGCCTATATGTTACATCACATCCAAGTTTATATAACTCAAGTCACACCTTGCCTTAGGAAAGGGCATTTTGTCAATGTTAAAACTTAAATGTGTGATGAAAATGATCACTATAGTCCTTATATTGACAATACTAGTGGCCAACTTTACAACTTTTTTGAGTTTATTAGCAATGGCATGACTCACATCAAGTTTTAAATTATTACCCATATAATAAACTATAAAAAGCTCATTTGAGATAACAACTACATCAGCCTCCTTCTTATCGAATATGGTATGAGATATGACATAATGTAAATACTAAAAGCATGAGATTGAATGCATGATTCATTAAGGAACATGCCTCATACCTCTTATTATTTATGCTTGTTTATTCCCTTCAAAATGTTTGCTTATCAAACTCATAATTAGTAGGTACCTTTTCAGGTAACTTAAGTACATGACTAAGCTCAAACACTTTCATCTTATGTGCTTTGTTTCTTAAATGAAAATTAAGTTGGGCAGTTTGCACATAAAAAATGAGCAAGAGGTTAATAATTTATAAGTACTTTCCAAGGCTAATACTTAAACTTTTTCGATCTTGATCCTCACTACCTTTTTCTTAACCCTATGAAAATGTAGATGAAGAGATCTTATCAACTATGCACATTCCAACTCTCACAAATGTTGAATACAAACTCAACAAAAGTTTGTTTGCAAAGAATAATTCATAAAGAGAAAATGAGAAAAATAGAAAGCTTTTTAGCTTAATAAATTCACTCAATTAATTCTCAGTAGCTTAATCAACTTCTTAAATATTAAATTCAAGATATATTTATAGTGTAGAATAAAAAATAAGTTGATCATCAACTTGTAAGCTTCCCCTTCTTCATTTAATTTAAAATAAGATTTCTTAGTGTACATAAGTGCTCATGGTCGTGAGGTTTGAAAAACTATCTACTAGAGCTTGATTTAGCTATTACAAAGGTCTTTAAGTCACACTTGAGCTCGCTTACAGTCATAAGGAGAGCCCGTGAGGAGCTCTATCTTAAAATGTTCACTTGATTAAGCTTGACCATGATCATGATTGGCTTACTCATGGTCTTGAGGAGGATTATAAAGACCTTTGTCTCCTTTAAGTCCCTTAGATTTGTATTCGACCATCACTTTAAGTTCTCCTCACAATCATAAGTAGGGCTATGAAGACCTTTATGACTTTCATATGACTTCAGTTTGGTCTTCATTAAGTCCTTTAGTGCTTGTAATGCTTGCTTACAATTGTGATGCAACTCGTGAGGAGCCTTGATCTCTTTATGTTGATCATGTTTCCACTTTTATGCTTCATACATTAAATATAACATTGATTATAACTTAAATACACACTTAAGTGCAAAGGTTAAAGGTTCAAAATTAATTGTTAAACTCAAAACCAAGGTTGATTAAAGATTTGATCATGCAAATGGTCAACATATTATCATACTAAAACTAGGATGACCGAATATATGTATGTCACTCTATGAGGAGGGATCATGAAGATCTTTTTCTAAAAATGTTCACTTAATTTAATTTGACCATGATTGTGAATGACTTGCTCATGGTTATAAGGATGTGAATGATTATGAGGAGGATTATGAGGACACTTGTCTCTTTTAAGTCCCTTGATTTAAATGACCATCACTCGTGAGTGCTCCTCACAGTCATGAGTGGGAGTGTGAGGACCTTTGTGACTTCTAAATGACTTTAGTTTGGTCTTTATTAAGTCCCTTAATGCTTACGAGGCTTGCTCATAATTGTGATGCCACTCGTGAGGAGCGTTGCTCCTTTTGTTTTGACTATGTTTCCACTTATTTGCTTTATACATTGAACATAATATTGATCCTAACTTAAATACCTTAAGTACACAATTTATAGGTTTAAAATTGATTGCTAAAGTTAAAACCAAGGTTAATTAGAGATTGATCGTGTAAATGGTCAACATATTGTCATACCAAAACTAGGATGACTAAAAATGTGTAATAAATATTACTTAATGAGAAAGTAGCCAAGTAGAAATGACTCACCAAACTTAGAATAGTTAACTAGGGAATGATTATCACTTAATCTCGAGATCATTTTTCACTTTTTTGAGTGATTGGGTGGTGACTCCTTTTGCATAAGATTCCTCTAGGGATCTAAAATCTTCCTCATAGTTATATCAAGTCCTTTGAGTCCCATGATCGTAACCATCTAGATGGTTCAAGGGCTTTATGCTCACTTATAGTGGTGACTCTATTGGGGATCGATGAGAAGTAGATATTTTAAAACTGGCTACTTCTTACTATATAATATCTAATTACGTGGTTTTTATCACATGTCATCATCTTATTTACACTTGCAAAGTGGAACAATAGCGTTCTTCCACCTTAGTCCCTAATCTTTTATGTACCTATCATACATTAGATATTATGGTTCCACTTTAGTTAAAGAGAAAGTGTGCGTTTTATACCTCTCTCAAAAGAAAATCAAATTGTTGGCTTTTGTTATTCCTACTTAGGGTAGCCTTAACTGTAAGCCATGTCTCAGCCCATGTAGATAAACTAGAAGAAAAACCTCCATTAGGATCCTACTGTGCTTTGCATTTTACCTATCAGAATTCTATCCATTTGTCATGAAATCTACAAATGATATGCCATTCCTTACTTTTATCTCTTTATATATAGCCATTTAATGCACATAGAATGCCTACATATTAAGTATCCATTGTGACACTTGCAAACCTTGTGAAGATAAGCGCGTAAGGAATGCCAAATTTCAATGTCTATCTTTATCCAACTATTTAATCCATGTTAAATGCATGCACACTAGGTATTTGCTATGACACTTATGAACCTCATGAGTTAAATGCACGAGGAATGCCAAAATTACACATGATTTGGTGCTATTATGCTGCCTGTGAGGATTTTACGATTTAATATGAAGTCAAATTTTGGAAATGTTTATCATTTGTTCTTTTTAAGACTTGGGGGTGGGTGGGGTATAACTGAGGCTATCTTGATTAGATTATGGAAATATTTAAAAAAAGTAATAAATGACCTACACACAAATGAATTTTATATACTCCATGATGAACATGTCAAAATGTGTGAGAAATGTATATGCTAGATATTCTATATGATGCTTATGAACCTTGTACAACGCATATATAAAGGGAATTGAATATCACATTTCACTTAGCATTACTATATTTCTCATGCAATATGTCTGAAAAATAAAATTAGTCAAGTATTTATTGTGACACACACAAACCTCGTGTAGTTGGGTGCTTAAAGAACATAAAAGTCACATGTGACTTAATAATATATTGTCTATATTGATGTTAAGAACCTCCAAGGAATAGAACCACGAACCCTAATAATTATGAACCCGTGAATTACTATCTTAGAAACTCAAGAACAAATTGAATTTCAGAAACCCAAGAATCGCTTAGATCAGATTGCAAAAAGGTTGATCAAGA
>CATIWM010053248.1:0-36931 GCA_949671775.1 Mallotus repandus
AAAAGATTAATTGCCAATATATGAGAGAAGGCAATTTTGGGATGATTAATTAAGGGAGGGGAGAAGTCTATTTATAACCAAAAACTTTCCCCTCCTCTTAATAACTAAGCAATGTGGGATTGGCAATTTTGCCAAAAAAACCAACAGTGTTGTTGATTATAGAAGATGGACAAAGAGGACTTTGTACTTCTTCTTGTTCATTGTTGTTGTTTTGCTTGCCAATTTTTTTTATATAATCTACTATGTCTGAGGTTGTTTCTGTGTTTTTTATGCTTGTTGATTGTTGCTCTGATTGTAATACTGATGTTGTTGGAGTGAAATCAAAGAAATTATTGTCCTTCTCTCTTTTTTTTATTGTGATGCACAAGAGGAACTTGGTTTGATCTGGTTCTATGCTTTTGAGTTGTATGTAGAAGTGCAGACTTGAATCATCTTCAATTGTAAGTCTCGGATACTATTGTTTGACTTGGTAGTTGATTTGTACTTCATTTTCTTCATTTTGCACTTTCAATCGATCTGAAATTTTATTTAAGAGGTTTTGGTATCTGCAATCTGTTGGAATTTGAATTTCGATGACTTGGAAGTTTTGGAAAATGAAGTTGCCATTCCATTCGCCATTGTAGTGAATGAAAACAAGCAGTTCCTGCATTTCCTATAAGTGAAATATGTATCAGAAACCCAATGCAAACAGAAAAGATTCTAAAATCAAGCAAGTATATACATTATTTTGGGATTTTCCAAAGAACTCGAAACATATGTCCTTCAAATGTTTTCAAAAACCAAACGTAAACAGAAAGATTCTAAAATAAAGCAGCCATATACATTATTTCTTGATTTTCCAAAGAACTTCAAACATGTGTCCCTGAATTGTTTCAGAAACCAAACGTAAACAGAACGGATTCTAAAATGAAGCAGACATATACATTATTTCTTGATTTTTCAAAGAACTTCAAACATATGTACTTGAATTATTTCAGAAACCAAACGTAAATAAAAAAGGTTCTAAAATGAAGCAAGCATGTATGAAAAGTGTTTTGAAATATTTGTCTCTGCACATACATTATTTTTTCATCTTCCAATGAACTTGACTTAGATTTGATTGAATTAAGTTAGAAATAAAAGTTAAACTGAAAGCATTCTAAATTGAAATAATAAATCAATACAAGTTTTTTTTTTTGGAAGAAATCAAGGTTCGTACATTGTTTATGTCATACATTATCTTCTATATCAATTAATTGTTAAAAAAATTGATGAAAATGAAGATCTAGGTGGGTTTAAGAATAGATTTGGGTTTAATACTTTTTTGAATAGATTGATTTTAGAACAGATCTTGGTTTGCATGCATTCAATGATTGTATAAAATAATGAATCTGAATGAGAATGCTTACCTTTGATTTTTTTATTGTTGTTGAATTTCTTCTTCTTTTCTTGGCTATTGAAATCTTATTTTTTATTCCTTTTTTTTTTAAATCCTGGTTATGTTTTTTTAAGTTTGAACAAAAGATTGACAATGATGGTTGATGTGAGGGAGGCAGAGTTGAGTTTCTTTTGTAGATTTTTGCACAATGATATCTTTGTTTTTGGAGAAAGAAATCGATTTTGATTTGTTGTGGAGCGATTGTAGGTGAGAGAAGTATTTTTGAGCTGAAAAAGAGGTTTTGCAGCTGAAATTTCATGTTTTGCAGCTGAGGGAGGAGATGGAATCGTGTTTTGTAGCTGAGGGAGGAGACGGCAGCATGTTTTTGAGTTGAGCGAGGAGTGGGGTAGGCACATAATTAAAATTAGAGAAGGAAGTAAGCGCGTAAATTTAGAAAATTTAAGGTATTTTTGTTGTTTTGCCGCTATTTTGGATTTTTATGAAAAAACCCCAAACTTTTAAACTACACATTCTAACCAGTCGGCCCAAATGCCACAAATACTAACCATGTTGAGAACCCTGCACAGCAGAACCAACTTAACACTGCAGCCCAACCCCTCAACATGCAAAAACATGAGAGCAGAATACCATTCTACCACCAATTCTCCCATTCGACCTCCTAATGAATTACATGCTCTATCTGGCTAGTCTAAAAGTGCATTTTAATCCAGATAACACCTTTTATTTATCTACAGGAATCTCAACGATTAAATTTAATCTACGTATTTCCACAATAAAAGCAGCATAGAGTCACTCATCATAAAGGAACATGAATTCGAAACTTTCTCGAACCTTATGCCGCTCACATACATGTAAATTTCATCATAGCTATGTTTTCCTAATTATTTAAGTTAAATATCTTTAAATTGTTTATCAAAGGTTCTCTAAACCAACCACAATAATGACAAAAGTAAATAATGAAAAAATAAGTAATTTATTAGCAGAATTGCATCGTAATAAAACTATAAATAAGTTATAACCTTTCTAATGAAAGTGTTACTTCATAGAGAAATTAAAACCATCGAAATCAAATAAAGAACAAAATAATAAAAGTTGAAAAATGTTGCAGAGAAAAAATTAGGTTTTGTATAGAGTGAATTTTAATACTCAAAAAAAAAAACCAAATAAACATAAACGCTAATACAAAAATTTAAATCATTATAGGAAACTAACTAAAAGCTTTTAAATTGAAACAAATAATGGGTATATATATTTCTCCAAACAATAGCACATTCACAACCTAATAGTGAACTATCAAATCATTAGGATAAGTACAAAAAAGTATAATATAATTTAGCGCTTTTTATTTTGAACTCTGTGATTTTTTTTGTGATACTTCAGTACCTCATATCTGTCGATAGCAAATTTAGGTTAAATTCACTAACACTATTAATTATACTGACGTGGACGTTGACATGGCTGCTGATATCAACATCCACGTCAACATGGTTAATGGTGTTAGTAATTTTGTCCTATATTTGCTAATGACAGATATCATATGATATTGAAGTGTCACAAAAAAAATTACATGGTACTTTTTTTGTATTTATACAATAAATTTGATAGTTATTTAATTTTTTTTTTAAAAATTCAAAAATATTTTAAAGTTTTAATTTTAATATTTTTGAAATAAAAAAATTAAAATTGATTTTTAGATTTTTACATAAAATTTTAACTTTTTATGTGTTAATTATAAATAATAAGAAAAAAATGATAACTTGTGAATCAATTTGTTATATAGACTAATGCCGATAAATATAAAAATAAATAAAGTAAACACTTTTAATTATCACTATAAATAATAATAAAATTTCTTTTTTAATATTTTCAAAAAAAACTAAATATTTTTTATATTCTTAATTAATATTTTTAGTATCTCAAAATTTTCTTTTTTTTTTTTATTTAATACTTTTTAGTTTGACTTCTATTAAAAAAAATTTAAATAATGTGATTGAAAATTGAGAAGTAAATTTTAAAATAGTTAAAATTTAAGAATTTTTAGTGAAAAATTAAAAATTTATGAAAAAATTTAGATATATTTTTTTAAATTTATATCAAGAGTACAAAAATAGAATTTAAAAATACTTTTCTTACAAGATTACAAAAATAGAATTTAAAATTATTTTTCTTATAAGAGTACAAAAATAGAATTTAAAAATATTTTTCTTACATTTTATTTTTTTTTCTTATAGAAAAAGGAGGATAAATATTTAATAAATGTTAAATTTATTTTGTAGAATCTAAAAATAATTTTTAAAAATATAATTACATTCTTTATATAAAATTGACACAATTTATAATGTTAAAGGAGCAAATTGAAATGACTTTCACTTTGAACCATGTATTTTTCGTAACACATCAGTATTTTGCAGACTATGCCGTTAACAAATTTATGTCAAATTCACTAACACCGTTAATTATGCTGACGCTGACGTAGACATTGGCTTGCTGATGTGGACGTTCATGTCAGTGTCTATATCAGCATAATTAACAGTGTTAGTAAATTTAGACTATATTTACTAACAGCAGATATTATAAGGTATTGAAGTATCATAAAAAAATTACAGAATTCGAATTAAAAAAGCGCTAAATACTTTTTTGTACTTGTCCAAAAAAACCTGTTTAAGATGTGTGTATGGGCTTATGGGCAGGGTGCGTGATGTAATTAATAGGCTGGTTCATTTGTCAATTTGGGCTAGGCTATTAGGCTCATTATTTTCATCAAGTTGGATCAAAAGCTTGAGCTTGGTTAGGTCCATCTAATTGTTCATCTATCAATTTTTCTCCTTCTTCTTCTTAACATAAATTTTAGTGTGTTAGATCAACTTTGTAAAAAAATTTAAAACAAAATATAGAAAGATTTTATTTTGGACGCATTCAAAATTTTACATTTAATTATTCAATATGTGATATATATTTTACTTTACATTTTATTAATAAAAGTATAATACATATTATATGACAAATATAACAATGATAATAAATTTTTTGAAATATAATTATGAAAACGCATTATCTTTCATATGAAAATTTTATGTAAATGTTTGTTTTGCAGGTAGACAAATTTATATTCCTATAGTGTTGAGGTTGAACAAGAGTTTTTGCTTTGGTTAAAAAAAAAGTGTTTTTGCAAAATTCTTTTTTATCTGAGTGTGCTCAAGCTCTTCCTAAAAAAAATTAGAAAAATTCGTGAAATATTTATGTAATCATTTCATTTAAACCATTTTTAATTATGATATTTAAATTTAAGACTTTGTAATTTATTACACAAAAATGAAGCAAACATGAAAAACTGGATGAGTTTTTCTCCGGGCAGGATAAAAGCAAGTAACAGCAGCAGCCATTTCCAACGTAAGGACGGGCATATATGCCCTTTCCACATAACCAAAAGTTGCCAGGTGGCAAGATCCTAGAACAGCATGTCCCAAAACAACTTTAGAAATGAACCTAGACATATCCACGTCTATGTTCATACCCACCTTCCCTTCCCTCTCCAAATATATCATATTTTTTAGGCATAACAAAGCTTCAAAACTATGAACAGAAAAAACCCCAAAAATCTCATTTTCTCAGTTCTCTACTGTACATTTTAGTTTTTTTAGCCTTATACTTATAAGCAGAGGTTTAAGCCAGAAGAATCAAAGTGAAAAAAGATGACCCAAAAGAAAGGAGAGAAGAATAGTTATGGTATTGATCATCAAGAGACTCCTTTTCATGTTGTTCATAAACTTCCACCTGGTGACAGTCCTTATGTTAGAGCCAAGCATGTTCAGGTATGTATATTTATAATTATTTGATGCATCTGCTTCATTAGCAAACAATGATTTTTTTTTTTTTGTGTAATAATGTTGTATGTAGGCTGTTTTGAATTGGGTAGTTATTGGATCCATCTTTTTAGCTTGGGATTTATTCTTTAGCTTTTATTTGTTTCTTCAGACAGCTGTTTCCTGGAAAGTTATGATATCTAAATACATTCATCATTATTTTTTTGTTCACGAAGGATTGAAGTTTCAGAGACTTTTCTTTCTTGGCAAATTTAGCCGGGAAACAGTTTTATCGGGAAACAAACAGATGTCGTGCAGCTAACGAACCTTCTCAAATTGTTTTTTCGTTTCTTCAAGAAAAATACATATTCCTTATATATATATATATTGTTTTCCTTGATAAAAGCGAAATGTCAACCGTTCTTTAAGTAGGCTCCACGTCTGAGCATGATTGACGGATTCATCTCAACCGTTGACCAACACTAGCACGATGTATTTTTTTTTTTAACAAGTAGCCTAATTGCACATGAAATGGAAGAATTAGGAGATTGAGATCGAAATCTACTTTCTACCAAATGCTTATTCCGTAACATATTAGTGATACTACTGTTATTTTTATCACACATTGCTATTATTCTATTATTGAATTTGACAGGTTGCGTCAGCTATATTAATTTATCTTTTGGGGTTTTCTTTTTGTTTCTCAATTTGGAACTTTTTTTTGTTGATATATAAAAATTGAAAAATATTAGGAGTATAATTAAAACTGAACTTAAACTGGAAAAAAAAAATACATACATGGCCATAGGGCTTTGTAATTTTGTAGAATTTTGGATAGAATGAGCACGAAGATAATTTCTTATCGGTGTGTGTGATTTCAGACTATGTCAATACATCCATGATCAGTAAATGATGTCTATATTGTCAGCTTTCGATAAAATTGCAGTCTTTTGTTAACTTTTTTCTTTCTTTTAACCTTTCTTCTTACCATGGCAATACAGCTAGTTGACAAGGATCCAGACGGGGCAATAGTTTTGTTTTGGAAGGCAATAAATGCTGGAGATAGAGTGGACAGTGCCCTCAAGGATATGGCAGTGGTTATGAAACAACAGGATAGAGCAGAGGAGGCAATTGAGGCTATAAAATCTTTTAGGCATCGTTGCTCCAAGCAAGCGCAAGAATCTTTGGACAATGTTCTCATTGACCTGTATAAGGTACCTTTACAATAATCTTAATATCTTTTTTAAACTTGTCTTGCATAGTCTTGGAGAAATAGACTCTATTTTGTACCGCTGTGGTTATCTTTGCCTATGGCAGTTTAGAATATTCATGGTTGATCATTGTTTGATATGGTGTATTGTATGTATCTATAAGACACATGCACTTGTATATTTATAAGAAAATGTGAATTTGATGTCCTCATGTCATTTGATAAGTTTTTGGCAGTAACTTTGATAAAATTTGGCAGAAATGTGGGAAAATTGAGGAACAGATACAGTTATTGAAGCAGAAGCTTCGGATGATTTATGAAGGAGAAGCCTTCAATGGGAAGCCTACCAAGACAGCACGGTCACATGGGAGGAAATTCCAGGTTACCATCAAGCAAGAGACTTCTCGGATACTGGTAATAAATTTATCTAATCTCTATTTTTATAATACAACTATATGTGTACTTGTTCAATGACTACTTGCCACGATGGAGTGATTGTGCCATTGATTTGTTTCTTTCTTCATTACTCATCATGTGTAGCTCTTTATTTATTTGCTGAATGCACAAACATTTGGCAGGGAAATTTGGGTTGGGCGTATATGCAGCAGGGAAGCTATTTGGCAGCTGAGGTTGTATACCGAAAAGCTCAGTTGATTGATCCTGATGCTAACAAGGCTTGCAACTTGTGTTTGTGTCTTATCAAGCAGGCTCGATACTCCGAGGCACATTCAATCCTTGATGATGTATTGCAGGGCAAACTTTCAGGGTCTGATGAGCCCAAGTCAAGAAGCCGTGCGGATGAGCTGCTTCACGAATTAAAGACATGCCAATCTTTATTGTTACCCACACAACCATCAGGATTAAGCTTAGAAGATGCTTTTGTTGAAGGGCTTGACCAGTTGATGAGCCAATGGACCCCGTATAGATCACGGAGACTTCCTATCTTTGAAGAAATCACCCCATGTAGAGATCAATTAGCCTGTTGATCCTATATACATGCGCTTAGATTTTACTGACAACACACTGTGTATGGGAAAAAGTGAGATTAGTTCTTACAGTATAGTGTATATTTTCTGGTCTTATTTAGAAAGGAACGCCAGCAGCAGTGAGTAGCAACTAAGTAGTCTTTTATATAGTTCATAAAGATAAGATTTTCAGCTTCTTTCTTGTTTACGGTAAGTTGTAAAATTTTGAGCCTGTTTTTTTAAAATAGGAATCTGCAGCAAGTATTTTACTTTGTTGGTTAAATAGGGTTGAGGTTAATGCAAAACTATAGTAGTCAGCTCGCAATTTTGTTTGTGATATAGCCCGACCGGAGAACTTCATTAAGATTTTTTTCTTCTTCATTAAAAGTTTCATTTTCTTCGCATCTGTATCAAATGATTTTGTCATTACTTCTTACCCGTTAGAAATTTATTTTATTTTTAAATAAATTTTAAATAAAATTTATTTTTTAATAAATTTTAAATTTATTCAAATCAAACATTCTTTATTAATAAAAATTTAATTAATTAATAAGAATTTAAATCAAATATGTTTATTTGAATTTGTAAATAAATTTTTTATAATTTTACCGGAAGACATTTGAACTAAACAAACCATTAGTGAAATAAAGATGGGAAGATGATGAAAACGAGGAGTATTTATCTCATATATGATTTTGTCATTAAATCTTACTGGAATAAAGGTGGGAAGATGATGAAAACAAGGAGAATTTATCTCATATGTCAATCATGGTTGGCGGTAAGAAGATATGTGCAATTTCACATTTTCACTTTCTTCCACCATCTGTTCGCATTCTTGCAAAAAAATCATTTCATTGTGTTGATTTTGAATTTCACCCACCGGTAATTTGGTGAAAAGAAAAATATGGAGCCCCTTATTCACGAGTGCAGTTATTGATAGGTCTACTATGATTAGAGGCCAAGAAACCTTGCTAGATGTCACACTAATTAAATAGGGTTTAATGTGAAGATGTAGAGATAATAAACAAAACAGAACTATGAAAGACTGTAACTGAAGGATAAGATAAAAAAAATGTAAGATAGAACTATGAAAGACTGTAACTGAAGGATAAGATAAAAAAAAATGTAAGATGCATACATTAAAAGCATTCCAAAGAATAAAAAAGACGATCTGAACTGCAGGCATCGAGTATGTTTCATTACATCTTAAACAAATATCATAAGCACAAAGAAAATATCTACCAGGAGAGGTTCAACATATAACCTATACAACCAATCCAAAATGCAAACCTTCTCACATCCTAAAAGGCTAACATAAAGGGGAAAGGTGTAACCTAAAAGATCCCCACTGAGAGAGATCTGCAAAATGGATCATCAGAGGAAAGATGAGGAACAAAATCCAGTAAGCTTCGCAGCAAGAGTAGCTCAGATGAAGGTCAAAAGAAATTAACATTTGAAGCCATGACAAACAGATAGCACTATGATAAGAATCAAGGCAATGATAATACCCAAAACAATCAATTTTATCTTCATGTTCTGCATCCACATCTTCCTTCTCATCTTGGTTCCCTGTTGTCTGAAATCTTGCGCCTACAACACCATATCAGTTTGAACAAATTATGTCAGTGTATCAGAGAGCGAACTCAGGGGAAAATAGCAGATGACAACCAAATCAAAATGAATGACAATTAAAACTCAGCACTACAGAGATCTGAACAAACCTGTGAACGAAGGTTCTCAGTTTTATCTACCAGCAGCTCAATCTTTTCACCACGATCAAGAACCTGCATAAAAGGAGATCTTTAAGATATATTTTAAAAAGCAGTCGTCTTTATGATTGGTGTTCATGATATTGCCCACTTTCATTAATCACAGGTTAACTGGGAAACATGCAGGCTAGAATATTTCTCTTAACCTCCAAATCGCTTTTAAATCCGGTAACTGGAATGTACCTTCTCAATATTTTCCATCATCACACCCTTAACTTCAGAAACTTGAGCCTTCACTTTGGCAAGCTTGCTGATCTCCTCGGGGTGATCTGCACAATACTGCATGTGCTCCTTCAATTTGGACCTAAAATATAGACAGATAAGCAAAGCGTGTAGACAAAGAGACACAAATTCATCAATATAAAAGAAAAACATGCAAATATATACCCAAACTCTCTGTTCAGGCTATTGGCTTGAGCAGTTGCAGCTTTGCCTCCACCATATCTCTTGTTAAAGTCTTCCTTAACCCGCTCCAGAAAGGCAATTGGAATTTGTCTGCCAGCAGATTCAACTGCAACCACACAGTAGGCTGCACGATCCAACAAAAATCAGCAGAATTAGCATAAAGTCCAGTCAAAAGCAACAAATAAGACATAATTATTAAAAATGAAGCCTTCACTTTCAATTCAGAAAAAACATATTAGCACCATGAAATTAACGGCAAATACAAGGTCAAACCCATCCATATAATGTCCTTGGAAATTCCAAAACAAACTATAGCAACTAAATCATTCAACTTAAATGGCATCAATGAGAAATAAATAAAAATAGAGCATAAGATCACAAGAAATATCACAAGACAAATCTAGCAGCAGTCATCATTTATCCAACCAAACAACTTTGAAGGCATATCCGTCCGTATCAGAAAAAAAATTTCATAACAAACAAAACCAAGCAAATCAAGTGCAACCAAAATGTGCGTCAAGCCATTCAACTGCAATGGCTTTGGAGTCTCATGTTTTCTATCGATAACAAAAGCTTCCCATGTTATTCTCTGTACATATTTTTCTATGCTTTTCCATATAATCAATAGTATCAAGAGGTTTATTTACTGTATTTTAACATTTTGGAAACTAATTGCACAAAGCATCAACTTGTAATACAAACACCTATGACTCATATTCTCTATTTACCCTATTGAGGCTCATGTCTATCACCACTCACCTAGCTCACCATATGAGAGTTGCCTACCCTCCAATGATGAACAGTTCATATGAAATGGCACACAACATAATCATCTCACAGCTGACCTAAATGGTAACCATCCTACACCATAAGTTACCAAGAATAGCATAACATCTTCCTAATCAGCTAAACAACATGTAATCGTCCTTGAATAGAAATTAAACCTCAAAAAAATTAAAAAACATATCAATAAAGCCACCAGATGGTACAAATATAGATTGATCATATAGATCATTACTTATGCAAAAAATCAAATAAAAATCCTAATATTCACACAAATCAAAACATTGAATCATTCATCCATCAAACCAACAGTTAAACATAGCAATATTAATATGTAAATCTAATAACATTAATTATTTCCTTTCAAAACCAAAACAGTCAGCCACCGCATAAATCAGATTTGAACAAAAAATAAATAAATAAATCAACGGAACTCACAATTTCACAACAACAAGAGCAGTAACATTTCATTTATAGCATTAAAACAAAAAAAATCAGACGGTCAAGAAAACGCACAGATTCCTAAAAAAAGTCAACAAAACCAACAATCCTCCCAAACGGAGATCTAAATCAAACGCACGTAACAAAAATAAATTCACAGAATAAACATTCAAGCGTTGATCCGGATCAGAATTTCAGCATTAAGAACAAAAAAAGAGACAGGTTTACGATTCGAAGAAGAAACTTACTGAAGCCGTTTTCAACGAGGTAATTGAAGGTATGACCATCACAATTATAGGTAAATTTGTTGTTAGAAGCGGGCAATTTCTGGAGACATTGAGATGCGATGCTCGTGAAATTACCGGTGAACTCTGTATATTCAGCAAGAATAACCGTGCCTCTTGCCACAAAACTGTAGATCAGCGATTGTTGCCCCATCTCTCTCTTTCCTCTATCAAAAAAAAAAAAAAAAAAACTCTAACCCTTAACAAAATCAACAAACAGAAGAAGATAAGAAGAAGAAGAAAATGGTGAGATCGGATAAGACTTGTATTGAACGCTAATTCTTTTTTCTCTTCTGTTTTGTTTGTGTGCTTGTGGTTTTGTTAGTTGGTTACAATATAAATTAGTCGTCGTTGTTGTTGTTGTTATTGTTGCTGTTGCGTTAATTTATTTATTAATTGAGAGATATGAACGATGGAGGAAATGTGTGGAGAAAGAAGGACTTACCTGGAAAAGGCAGAAGTTTAGAATAGGTGAGAGAGAAATTTTATTGAGGGTGTGTGTGTGAATTAAGAGAAATTAAATAATAATATTAATATTAATTAAATGCAAGCGGCTGCTCTCACGCGGTATTTTTGTTTTGAATTTTTTGTGAAGATTTGGACAATTTTTCAAATTTATAGAAGTTTCTATTTTGATTTTTTAGCTTATACTATATATCATGAGAAAAATTTAAATTTAGTTTGTGTATGAACCCAATTTAAGTTTCAAAATAAATTGTCAAAATAAAATTATAAATATGTGAAATTTTATAATAACTTTATTTTTTATAAAAATAATATTACTATTATTTTTTTTGAAACCAATAGTATTCTATTATTAAATGTGAGATTTTTACTAATACTCGTGTACATTACACCCAATAATATAAATTAAATGTTTTACACTTAATTAATTAAATTAAGACACATGATTGTACGTATGAGGTGTATGTTTTGTTTAAGGATGAAAATATAATAAATTATGAAAATAGAGGGTCTAAATTATTTTATCTTTACAAAATAGAATGATCTAAATATTTTTTAATATAAGAGATTCATTGAAATCTTGTTAGAAGCACACTAAAATGTTGAAGAAATCAAAACTGATGGATAAAAAATTGAATTTCCAAATAAGAGAGGGAAATGTGAATCACATGTCAAATTTTGAAATCTATGAAAACATTATTAAAATAAATTTGTATAGCAAATTAATAAATTTGTGTAGCAAATTAATAAATTTGTGGTTTCACTAATTTAAAATTATTAGTATAGCAATTTAAGTTTGAAAATTTTAATATGATGAAATTTTTTAACACACGATAAATTTAACTTTCAAATTATCATTTATTAAAATTTAAATATTTAATGAATAAAAAAATAAAAAATATTTATAATATTATTTAATATTTTTATAAGCAAATGACTTATAAAAATTTTAATTTACCAAATTAAAAGTCTTAAAGTATAACTAAGTGATTTAAAGTGCATTAGATAAGAAAATAATGATTTCAATTCTTAATAGTTTTATTGATTGCTTTAGTGAAAAATATCACTGAAATTACATATTTATTAATTAGGTATATAGGTGCTAATGATTAATTAAAATATTTTACATCAAAATAGATAAAAAAAAATTTATCATATACATTTAAATTGAATTTCTATTATACATATTTTAAAATATTTTTGAGATCTTATATTTTTTTTATTAATAGAAATTTATTATAAATAAATGACTTGTATTTCAACTATTTAAAAAAATAATGAAAGAATATGTATTTAAAGATTTTAATAATTAAAAAATTTTAAAAATAAAAATTTAAATGGTTAAAAATGGAACTTGTGAGGATTTACTTAGTGTGATTTAAAAATATAAGGAGTCAATTATATATTTTATAAGAGTTTAATAAGATATAAAGTTAAAATATAGGAACTTAAATTTTAATGGAGAAATTTAGCGTGACTTTTCAAACTCGAACCTTTGGGAGTTAGGGATAAAATAAAAATGATTTGGACTTTAGTCCATCCCTATCTTTAAAAAAAATAGAGAAATTTAGATTGTGTTTACTTACAAAAAATTACTCCAATATTCTAGAAAATTTTCAAAACGAAATCAGAAAATAGAATTTTGTATTTACTTTGGGTGTTTTCATAAAAATTTAACTTGAAAACTATTTTCACCATTTTCACAATTTTTTTAAAAAAATTAAAAAACAAGTTTTGTTGTTTTCAAAATTTTTTTAATTATAAGTATAAAGTAAAAACACGGTGTTTTTATTTGAAAATATGCATTTTTTTTACTTATTTATTTATTATTTATTACTTTATTTTATTATTAGAAAACAAAATAAACTCTACTTTTTAAGCTCTAAATTATCTCTTTATTTTGGTATGTATCATATTTCTCTACTTTAAAAAATAAATTATAGATAATAATAAATAAATATATTTGTTATTTTTAAAAAATAGAAATTAATTTTTAATTTTTAACTAGTAAACATGTTTTATAATTTTTTTATGAAAATAAAAAATTTTATTTTTTTAAAAAATTAAAAAATAAAAATAGAAAATAAATCTCTGTGAGTAAACCCATCCTTAATATATAAAGAAATGCTTACACTGTATGCAGACCAGTAAAAATTTGAAAGTATAGGAAATTATTGAAAAAAATATGAGGATTTAATAAAATATTAAAAAAATATAGGGATTGAAAAAGTTAAGTTTTACCTAAACGTATATGAAGTTAGGACAACAATTTTGACTTTTTTTTTTTAATTTTATTTTCAACATATTCTAATCTAGATGAAGCTGACTCCCGATAATAATCAACCATTCCGCCTAATCATTTCAACCTTTTTTTTTTTCCCGCAAACTAATGGGTATGCATTATGAAAAAATAAAAAATTAGGAAAATTTTTACCTACATTAAATTTATAATATTAAATTATTAAATATTTGATATATATGACGAGTGATTTATACTTCATCAGTGAAAAAAATATATGTATTTCTATATTGTACATTCAAATATTGAGTATAATAAGCTAGATGTGAATAAATTTTTTTAAAAAAATTATACCGAGAGTTTTACATTAATAAAAAAATTCTCAAATAATGTTGAAAAAATGGATTTAACTGTGGTGCCACATTTAATAATTTTTTTTAAAACTAAAAATTTATTATTCATATATTATTATCTAGACAATTATTGATTAGATATGGAATCTTGAAGGACTAGTTCCAGTCTGACCACATTTAATAATGTTGACAAAAAATGGATTATCACTATCAATATAATCATACATGTAACTTTCATGTGGTTATAAGTGAATGTATCGATGCACAATTTTCTTTTTCTTTTAACAAATATATAAATATATATATATATATATATATATCATATCGAATACCTATCTATATCATATTATCTATCCACTTCGATTTTTGAAGTGTGATTTTTAAAAATATTTTTGGATGAGTAAAAAAAAATCTAAAACTTAGCACTTTTTTACTTTCATTTTTATAACTTTTTAGTAATACTTTAATATTTTGTCATATCGTTTGTTAGCAAATTCAGATAAAATATACTAACACTATTAACTATATGGATGTCAATGTGGATGCTGGCATTGATGCCAATATCAGCAACCACATTAACATTCATACCAACATTTATATTATCACACTTAATGATTTTAACAAGTTTGACTCAAATTTACTAACAATAGATATCATAATGTATTAAAATATTATTAAAAAAATTACATAAATAAAATTAAAAGATATCACAAAGTACTAAAATATTATTAAAGAAATCACATAAACAAAATTGAAAAAAGGGCTAAATCACGTAATAGTTATTTATACTTTTTTTAGGAGTATAGTTATTTATAGTTATACCAAATACTTTTTATTAAAATTGTGTTATTTACTTTAATGCTTCTGAATATGATGATGCACACATCTAATCTTTTAATGCTATGAATAATGATACACTATTAGTTAATGAATAAAAAAGTTAGTTTTACCCTTTAAACCATTATTTATATAAAAGTTAAATAAAAAATTATATTTTATACTAAATTAAAAAATTTATATTTAAGTTCAGTTAATCATAATATTTTATAAAAATGACATTTAGTTAACATTTTGATTCTTTTTAACTCTTAACATTTTTTTTTCAAAATATTACATAAGTAGCTTAGTTATTTTATTTTATATTTTAGTTCTTTTAAGAAAATGTTCATTGGAATGAATATTATTATTATATTAATTTAAAAATAAACTAAATATTAATATTTCCAATATATTTTTATATATAAATTTTTAAGATAACTAATCTATTTCAATATATAAGTATATATACATTGGAGTAAAAAGTTCGGGTGGCAATATGGGAATAACGACCAGGCTACTTTGGCGCGTTTATGCTGTTCATTTTTCCCTCCAAAAACACTGAAACCTCACCCGCCGCTCTTCCTCTCGCACAAACCAGTCCAACACACTGATCCATCTCTAACCCAAGCACCCAAAAAGTAAAGAAAATGGACATCGATATGGACATCCCTAACCCAGACGAGCTCGAATGGCTCGAATCCAACTCCCATTTTCACGAAGATTGCCAATCTGATTACCACTCCTATCCTTACCCGCCCGATGAAGACCTCCAACCACCACCTCAACAGCAACAATCACCTCCTCACTCACCTTCACCGCCACCACGTAAGCGAATCAGATCTGACGGTCCTGACTCACCTAACGATGAAGATGTTAATGTTGTAATATCTGATGAGAAAAGAAGTAAAATCGACGATGTTGAACAGGAAGCTGACGAGGACTGGCTCCGACCGCCGCTGGAGATAGAGAGAGCGGAAGTTGCTGTTGAGAAAGAGGAGAGGTTTATATCGAGATATGTGTCAGAGATTGACGGCGATTTTATTCCAGTGACTGCGCCTAGTGGTGGTGATAGGGTTTATGCTAAGATATGTAGAGTGGAGACTGAAGAGAGATCGAAGAAATTGGATTTAAAATCGCATTCAAATGGTATAATCATTTAGTTTCGGATATTTTTCAGAGTGCTATAGATTTAATTAAATTTTTGCAAAATCATGTCATTTTTGGCATAATTTCATTTCTTTCAAAATGCTTTTTTTTTTTTTTTTAGATTGAAAAGTTTGAAATACAGAGAGTATAATCTATCCCAACACAAGAATTGACTGTTAGTGTAGTAGAATTCAGTTATTCTAGAATCTTAGGCTTTCAAAACATACTCTTACTGAAATTAATATATCTGCAACCTATTATTCAATTTGTAGGTCTCATATTGGAGCCTGTCAGTGTTCTTTTGCAAAGACTGGAGCAAGAAGCTTTCACCAAGGTACAATAATATTAAAGTATGCAAAATTAAGTTTCTTTTTTCCCAAAAAATTGCAATGTAGTGTTAACCAAAAAGTCAAATCATCTTGCATATGTAGCCCTCTGAACACTATGTGTATGGATTGTTCAATGACATCTCTATGTGTACATGTTTGGAAAAGTGTACAAAATGTGCTAAGAAGTAAGTCCCAAGGGCCATACTTTGCCCTTTTAGTTTAAGTATTTTGCTTTAGTGTATACTTTGCCCTTTTAGTTTAAGTATTTTGCTTTAGTGTAGATATACTGATTAAGTGAACTAAGTTAGTGTAAGAGCTTTGCATTAGATATTTTATGATCATTACCTGCTTATAAGTTTATTAATCTATTTTTCTTGTGTGGTAGTAAATGTTATAGTTGAAGTGTTGCTGGTAATTTATTGGGATTTAGCTCTTGTGGTAATACAGTTGGGTGGGGATTAGAGTACATTTTTTTTTTGAAGCATGATCCTGTGTACATTATTTTCCAATAACAATGAAAAGTTCCATGTTATATGATTTTATATGCATTGTTTTTTGTGGTGCTGAAGGCCTTGCAAGCTAGTTCTGAAGTTCAAGCTGATGTGGTTCACACTGGAACAGAAGTGATGCATGAACAACTCTGGGTGGACAAATACGCTCCAAATTCATTTACTGAGCTCCTTAGTGATGAACAGACAAACCGTGAGGTATGCATGTTAAGCTTTCAAACGACAATCTTTTGAGAGCAATACTTGTGAGGTCGAAATTTTGTTGGATATATATATATATATATTTGCTTAAATTCTAGATTACTGGTCTTTTACAGGTTCTCCTATGGTTGAAACAATGGGATTCTTGTGTTTTTGGATCTGAAATTAGGAGTACATCAGATGACATATTGTCTTCTTTGAGACGCCATTCCTCCGTTTCTCGGAGTCAAAAATTTTCTGATTCAGCTTTTCCAAGAAGGACAAGAGGTCATGGACATACCAATGGAAATTTTAGGAATTCTAACAATTTTGATAGTGAAAACAGTGATCTGAATGGAATTCAGGATTTATGGAGCAAGAAGTCCAGGCTTACTGGTCCACCGGAACACAAGGTCAGATAAAGCTTATTCAAAATATAAATTGGAGTTCCAAAAACATGTTTTAAGTTCATGTATATGGCACTTCACATGTTCTCATGCATTAATAATGTGCAAGTTAATGAATTTTCCAAGATTGTAGTTTGTTACTTCATCATTCTCTTTTGCGAATTTGTAGTAAGTTGGCATGCATGTACTGTCAAACAATGCCTATGATCTTCATAGTCAAAATTGCAAAACCACCATGCTCAAATGGAAATCAAGCTCGATTGTTAAGGCTAGAAATTTTTTTATTCTTCTATGATAGTACTGATACTAATCCTCATATGGGTATCACAACTGTTGCTGAGAGAGTGATTCTCACCTGCTATTCTTTTAATCTTAACTCTACTATCATGTGACACGTTATATCTGTTAGTTTCTTCCAACTTCTTCATACGATGTAGTGTTATATTCGATAGTTGTTCATAATAAATTAGCTACCATGTCCATGCTTCATCTCCTTGATTTTTTTTTTTTGTGATCAAAATCCACATACACTATGTAAACTCGGCAAACCAGTGGACATTGTTTTTGGAGATGAAAGCAAGTCCTTGGCATAAAATTCCTACCCAATGGTCCTTCCAAAATCTTTACTTTTGCCTGAATTCTTCAAGGTGATGAAATTCATCAAGGAATGTCCCATAGCTTTTCTTGGCAAAGGGGCTGAGGTGCTAAGTAGGGGTGTAATTGAGCTGGGTTGAATCAACACACTGTCAAGTTCGAGCTTGACTCGACTTTCAAACTCGAAGTTCTAGCTCGACTCAAATTTGATCGAGCTTTATTTTAAGCTTGAGCTCAAATCGATTAATTAATTCATATACTCAAGCTCGACTCGATTAATTAAATAAAATTTTAAAAATATATATTTGAAAATGTTCAAACTCGAGTCGATTTGATAAGAGATATTTATAATTATATTAAAATAAAAAGGTAAAATGGTATCAATTAGGTTTGATTAAACTAGCAAGTCTATCAAGTCACATATTTAGGAGTTGGATCTCGAGCTCGACTCAATAATAATTGAATCGATTTTGAATTTTTTATGAGTCAATTCCAACTTTGACTCAATTACAACCCTAATGCTGAGTTAACTTGCTACATTTGACTAACACATTGCAAGTGAGAATCAAGACTACTCGACTCAACACTAAAATTTTGTTCTGCTCTCCCTCAAAGCTGAATTTGTCATCGAATAAGCCAGCTGGTAGAAGGGCCACCTCCATGGTCTTTATTTATGGTGAAGTCCAATGGATCAGTCTTTCTCACCGTAGTGTATTGATTCCCATACAAACAGTCTTTCTAAATTTCATGTATGTTGCAAGGTGGAAAATCATCTGTCGTTTCCAGTACTTTTCACTTATGCAGTTAGATTTTGAATCCATTTAACCTTTTCTTTCTTCTTTGTGGGGTTTGGGGATTAACTTGTGAAGTTTATTTTTCATTTGCATCGCTAATACCTATGAAATTTTACTTTACAATGACTAAGCCTTATAGTTTTTGTAGTTATTTGTTTATCGTTCATTTGTAACTAACTTTTGGAAGCGAAAATCATCAGTAACAAAGTCTTATGGATATTGCAGATCCTTTTACTTTGTGGTCCCCCAGGTCTTGGAAAGACAACTCTCGCGCATGTAGCTGCTAAGCATTGTGGATATCGAGTTGTGGAGGTTTTGTTGCTTATTTTTAAATTGTACTTGGACATGTAAGCACAACAAACACACACACACAGAGTCTTGATTACTTAAGGCCACCGATTCTTGGTTTTCAACTGTTTACTGTTATGCCAGTTTCTTTACCTCTTTATTACATAGAATTTGTTATATGTATGTTATGTTAAAAGCTCATATTTGTATGATGTTAAAAGCTTCTTCCATATTCTCAGTAAGAGTTCGGATCTATGTAGGTTAATGCTAGTGATGATCGATCCTCATCTACCATTGAAGCTAAAATCCTCGATGTGGTTCAGATGAATTCTGTAATGGCTGACTCAAAGCCCAAGTGTTTGGTCAGTTATGTTTTTCCATGTTCACTTTGTCTTTCCTAATATTGCACCTGGATGACTAATTAATATATGTTTATTAGGTGATTGATGAAATAGATGGCGCTCTTGGTGATGGCAAAGGTGCCATAGAGGTTATTCTAAAGATGGTATATCCATGATGTCTTTTTTTTTTTTTTTTAATGAAATGAACTTGGAGCTCTCCTTGTTTTTTTTTTTTTCTTGTCTGTTGAATAATTGCGTTGCTTAAAAAATTGTAATTCTTCTGCCCTTAGTGTCCTTGTTCGCACACTTGGCTGTTTCAGAATTCACTCCTCAAATTGATTATTGTTTTCTTTTTTGGTTCATAATCTACTATCAGGTCAATGCATTTCATGTACTTCTGCAGAAAGTTCTTCATGAAGCATCTGTTGCATCATTATTGTCTCAAGAAACATCTTTCTCATCTGCTTTAGCTGTGTTTCCTTAGAAGACATTAACAGGTCTTAGGAATCATAGAATTGAGAATTTTAGGCAGAAATTCCTCGTTTATTTTTATTCTGTTTTGAATCATCAGTTACATCACATCGTTTTTTAAAGGTACCATTAATTTTAGCTCTATGGTTTTTATTACCTATCATATCAGTCATTTTTATGTAGGTTTCTGCTGAAAGGAAGTCAAATATGGGGAAGGAAAATGTTGCTAGAGGAGATCAATTAGGAAGGACATCTGCAAAACAGGGGCGTAAAACAATGTCACTTTCAAGGCCTGTAAGTTTGATGTTGTACATGATTTATCTGGTAATATCTGTATTTTTCTTTATCACCCTTTACAAGTCAGATTAAGCTGGCTCTCTCTGCAGGTAATTTGCATATGCAATGATCTGTATGCACCTGTCTTGAGACCATTACGTCAGGTAGCTAAGTAAGTTCTCCTAATATAACTGTTTCATTCTTTTTCTAAATTCTAGAAGGTTAGCCAATGCAAGTCTAGTTCTCTCAAATTCTTTCTAACATAGGAGAATTGAACGTGTTCTATTTTGGCATGTGTGTAACATAGTACTATAAACTTTGAACCTGAGTTTAAAGTAAGTTTTATATTACATGTCTTTTAAATCATGGTTTTGGTCGAATCAGAGCTGGGACATATTATGATATGTTAGGCAAGGTGTTCAGACTTTGAAATTGGATAAAGATACTATTCTTTCTATGTTGTTTTAAGTATAAAATGTATGTTTCTTTTCATGATTTCTATTATTTATTTGTGATTTTAAAGTTATTGAGGTTATTGTGCTCACAAATAATTTCTCTTTTCAGGGTTCATATATTTGTTCAACCAACAGTTAGTCGTGTGGTAAACAGGTGATTTTTTGTCTTTAACAATATTTTTCATAGCCACAACATTTTTAAGTTGGTAATTTGTTTCTGCCAGTACTCTCAGTGTTAAATATTATCTCTGAAAATGTGTCATTGTAGGCTCAAATTTATCTGTAACAAGGAGGGAATGAAAGTGAGTTCCATTGCACTCACTACTCTGGCAGATTACACTGGTGAGTTATATTTTCTTCTGTTGGGAGTTTTTGATAAAATAATGAATGTTAGATATTCCAGATTTACATTGTATTTCAGAATCTGACATGCTTATTAGAATCAATTCATAGTATGAATTTCCTAGAGTATTTTATTGGCCTTAATGTTCTTTTTAACCCGCTCATCTACTTTTATTTAAATTTTTAGAGTGTGATATACGTTCATGTTTGAACACCCTCCAGTTTCTCAACAAGAAGAAACAAGCTCTTCATGTGGTAAGCCTCTGATTTGATAATACTATTGTCAATATCTACTTACTGTGTCAACACCTTCAGGTTTCCTAAGCTGTCGTTCACTAATTCCCACCGACTTTTCTGTTTGCTCCCTGTCTGTGTTTGTGTGAATAAACTGTGATCTTGTGCTTCTTTTGCTTGACTGACAATGACCAATTTTTCTGGTCCATCAGCTGGAGATTGGTGCTCAGGTGGTTGGCCAAAAGGACATGTCTAAAAATATTTATGATATCTGGAAAGAGGTGATGTCAAAGATAAGATTCCATTGGAAGTTTCTAAACTATTGGTCCCTTTCCAGCATCTTTATATGTGAACTTACTGTTCTCTCAGCAGATTTTCCAAAAACGAAAAATGAAGCGGGAGAGAAAATCTAGAACTGGCAGCCTGTCCAGTGAATTTAACTTTTTGCACTCCCTTGTATCTAACCGGTAATTAATTCTTGTGAATTTCATATGTTCTTCCTCTGTTTATGTCCTGGGCTCTCTAGCTTAAATGGTTTTTGAATATGCAGTGGTGATTATGATGTGATTTTTGATGGAATTCATGAGAACATCTTGCAGCTCCATTATCATGATCCTCTGATGCAAAAGACAGTAAGCCTTGACTGCATATATACAACAATGTTTTAGCTAATTTACTATTCCAATAGGATGTTTAACTTATGCCATTGGCAGGTCAAGTGCTTCAGTAGTCTTGGAGTTTCTGATCTAATAAACCAATATATTATGCATACCCAGCATATGCCCCTTCATGGTACATATGTGCAATAGCCTTCATTTTTGTAACACTTTCAGAATGTTTAAGTGTTCAAGTAATTAACTTCGTATAACTATTTTATCATTTTTCTGGTGCAGCTTATCAGCCTTATCTTGCAATGATTGTGCACCATCTTGTAGCCCAAGTTCAAAAACCAAATATTGAGTGGCCAAAGTCCTATCAAAGGTATCTTTGACTCAACCTTGGAGTTAGCTAGTACTTGTTGCCAAACATGTTACCTTTCCTTATTATTATGTATGTGTAAACATGCAGATATCGAACAACGTTGATGGAAAAAACAGATATTTTAAGGTCTTGGCAAAACAAAATTCCACCATTTATTTCAAGACATCTGTCAATTAAATCCCTTGTAGAAGATTCAATTTCGCCTTTATTACATATTCTGTCACCTTCAACTCTAAGGCCGGTAATTTGCTTACATATATTTGGATATTTCTTTAGTTTGGTGCGCAAATTTGTGTTTTTACAAACGTTCTTATATGTTAATCCTATTTGGTCAAAGTTCTGCAAAAAAAGGTGATAAAAAACAATGTTTCAATAGGCTATGGTCCTGCAAAAAGTTCAATCTTTGTAACAGAGGAAAAAGAAACAAATTTAAACAAGTTTTTGTCTGCTTCTGAAGCAAAAAATTGTCTGAGCTCGGCAATCTCAATCTTTTATTCTTCACCATCATTTAGTCAACATGTGTTGGTTAATTCGAATGCTAAATTTGTAATTCTTGCTGAGCGAATGCTATGATGTGCTTTTATTGTCCTCACTGCTTCCATGATTAGTGTGAATAACAACAATGTAACATATTGTAAGTTTCTATGAAATTATTCCTGTCATTATATTTTTTTATAGTTGTTATTCTACTTTTTTACTTATTTATATTCGTGTCCTGTTTATGTCTTCCTTTTCTCTCCTAAGGACAATTCTTATTTATGGTTATACATGTGGTCTCATATTGTTTAATTTTCCATCTCAGGTGGCATTGCATTTACTATCACAAAAAGAGAAGAATGATCTGGCTCAGTTAGTGAGCACTATGGTATCCTATTCTGTAACATACAAGAATGTAAAATCCGATCCTCATTCCTCTACCCACGAACTTGCAGCAGATGCCTCATCACTTTCTTTCGATCCTCCCATTTGTGACTTCATTAACTTTAAGGTCTGTGGACATTTCATTAGAGATTATATATATCTCTAGGATTACACTTGGGCTTAATCCAAAACGAGATTTTTATCAGCTGAAAAATTTACTGTTTCTTTGAATAATATTTGACTTATGGAGAAAGCTCCAAAGATTGACCCGGGGTTGAGTCAGAAAGCAGATCCAATGTTTTCGGTCTGGTTTCTGTTACTGATTAAAACTTATGGCAATTCATTTATGGTTGATGAGAAGCTTAAATTTCAAAACATCAGAAGAAATCATTTGCATTGGGATTTTGGTTTACAGTTCTTCAAATTGACCAACTGGGAATTTTATAGAATAGTAATCAAATTGACCTAAAATCAAATTTCGTCACTTCTATTCAGCTTTTCGTTTACAACTAGATTATGTTCATCCCCTAATAATTTTTTTGCTATCTCACATTCTTGCCTGTATCATTTTTCTGGAAATAAACAGGGCTATAATTCTGGTCATTATGTACTTCCCTTAGCAGTGAAACAACTTCTAGTTCATGAGGTGAGTAATATAGATTGTAATGCTTTTATCTTCAAATGTTGGTTTAATGATGAATCAGTATATATCCAAAAATCATAGGAAACAATTAAAGGAATTACATTTTCTTTATCCCTGTATGAAATTTTCTTTGATATGCTTCTTTCTGTAATTTTTGAAATAAATCTAATTTTCAGGTTGAGAAAGAAAAGATTTTGCAAGTAAGCAGATCTGTACATTTGACAGACGGGTGCAGTAAAGAAAACTTCAAATTAGCAGACAGAATGGACAGCGAATCACAGTTTGCTAATGTTCATGCATCTTTATTTAATTCTAAAATTGAAACCAGAAATAACTTGTTAAATCAACAGCAATGTAAACCTGGTGGCTCAACAATGTCATCAAACTCAGATAGTAGTAAAAGTTCCACATCTAACATGAAACTAAAATCCCCTGGAAATCCAAAGAAGCCTTGTACTGGTTCAACCAGCTTTTTTGACAGGTAAACATATGTTTATTTTGTGCCATCATTTAGGTGTTCACTTTTAGGATAATGCACAAGCATTTAACATTCGAGGTTACTCTGGCAACAATTAACGTTTTGCATGTTTTACTTTCTAGTTCTGATCTATATTTTTACTGTTAAACCAGATTCAGGAAAGTGAGTGATAAAAGTTCTCAGAATACAGATATTGGTGTACAGAAGACGACCACCTTAGAAAGAGATTTGCGTCCTGTGCTATTTAAGTTCAATGAGGTGAGTAAGTCATAAGGCTTCAATCATCATTCATATAAATGTTAAATTATTAGCATAATAAATGATGGTTATACACAACATTCATAGATGATGATTGAGCAGATTTGTGCTAAAACAATGTAGGTACTATGGCTATAGATTGAAATTTTATTATTATTTATAAATGTTAAATAACCTATGATTCACTCCAACCTGCTCATTGTTGGTATCAATAACAAAATTGTGCTAGTTTCTTGAGATGGCAATCATCCAATCATAGCATGAAAGGCAAAATAAAAAATCAGCAACTTATGCTCTAAATATTACCAGGCTTGCTGATGCCAACTTCCTCCTCTCCTTGTGCATGCAGGGTTTTACTAATGCTGTAAAAAGGCATGTTCGAATGCGCGAGTTTCTGCTATGATTATTTAGTATTTTCACAGCTTGGAATAGTGTGGCAGTGCCATTTGTTCATTATGTTCATAATATTTTATCTTGCATTTGAAAAATAGAACGGCACAAATTTGTATAATATTAGACCAGGGTTTGGGAATAAAGAGAGGACCAGTTGTCTAATGCTACATGTGTTCTCTACTGGCAATTAGATGAAATGATTCTACAGTGCTTGTCACAGTATCTTCATAAAAAATAAATGATTAAGCACGTCTCTAAAATTCAAGAATTCACTATATATATTTTGGGAGCCGAAGCACAACCCATAATACAGAAAAAAAAATAAGCACAAAAATCTATGAGTACCTTAACGTGGGTATCTAATTCCTTGTAACTATATCTGAACATTTCCACCAGAGGAACTGGAAGTATCGCTAGGCGGATCAATTGATATCATGAGCAAAGACACTGTAATTGAGAGAATGCCTGCCCAGACATATATAATTGTTGGTACTCTTCCTCTCCTCCCCAGTAACCCTTTAAGAAAAGGGTACATATGAGCCAATACCCAGAAACTGAAAAAGCATCCTCCAATCAACTTACCCCATTGTGGTAAAACACTATATATTGTCCTTGATACCCCAATAACAATGGCAATGAGATTACAAAGTATGATAGCTAATGGCATTATAAAGAGACTTGTCCATTTGACCATATATAGATCGGCAAAAGCATCATTGTCATCTTCTCCAGCAGATTTTGAGGTTAACTTAAAAGAAATCTCAATACCAGCTATTACTTTTAGAAGCCCTTGTAGCACAGCAACAAAGTGAGCACTAGTGCCTCCAATTACCCAAAACTGCTCATTTCTCCACCACTCCTCTAGCTCTATTCCTGACCATTTTACTTCCAGCAGGGAGAGGAGAGTTAGAGTTATGGTAATGATAAGGAGGTACGAAAGGAAAGCAATGTTGAGGGATGAAACAATGAAGTGTCCTGAGATGAGGGAAAGTGCTGGCAGGAAGCAGTAAGTCACCAAGAAGAAAGAAGTGAAAGGATAGATGCCAACATTAAGGTAAGCAATACGCTGTAGGAACTTCAGGCGCCGGCTTGCTAGAAAGGCATTGTTTTTAGAGAAAAATATTTCGACCGAACCAGTAGCCCATCTAAGCACCTGGTGAAGACGATCAGTAAGATTGATTGGTGCTGTGCCACGGAAGGCATCTCTCTTTGTTATGCAGTATACAGACCGCCAACCGCGGTTGTGCATCCTGTATCCTGTCACCACATCTTCTGTCACTGAGCCATAAATCCAACCTATCTTTTCCCCCCATTCTGTCTTGTCCTCATACCTGTGCCCCAAATAAGTAGCCACAACTGAGTTTTAAAAAGCCATTTGATAAAATTTTTATGTTCAAACAGTATCAAGAATCCTTCATGCAAGTTTGAGACATAATGTAAGTCCAAGAAAAGAAAGTACAGATGTGACTAATGATCATACAAATTTGGAGAAGGAAAATCAACTGAGCAATTACCAGCAGGAAATGACAGCAACTGCCTCTGCAACAGTGGGTGCATCTAGTGGAGGACGAGGCGCCAGCAATGCCCCAGGAGGCCTCCCATTCTTAACTGAAACATGATCAGCAAGAGGCCGTCCTTGGTATTCCGCTATGGCTATGGATTCGTTGAATATAGCTGAATTCCCAAACTTCTTTGGCAGGTTCAAGTCAGGATGCGAAGTCAGGGGCTGCGTTTCTGATTCATCATCCGATTGAGCCTGAATGTGAGGAGCCTTAGACTTTTCTTGGCCAAAAATTCCAGAGTACTCATTTGCCCTTGGTGGAAGGAACCCATATAATGCATATCTCCTAAACATGCACCCAGTTCCTACATACACTGGGCCTTGAAGACCGTCAAGTGCTCGCATACTTCCTGTTTTGCAGCAAGATATTGTTCAAGATAAGAGCTGAAAGGAAACTGCACTATGCCAACATAAGAAATTTATAGAGATGATGGAACCTTAATTTTGAGCATTACCATCAAAGAAGACAAAATTATGATTGGCATATCTATCAGACGGATCAATCCCTTCAAATCGTTGTGGAAATTGGATGTAGCAAATACGATCACCACCTCTATCCATCATAAAGCACATTCCTTCCCTTATGGCTAGAGAATTGTAGATGTAATGATCACAATCCAAGTTGAGTATAAAGGGTCCATTGGACAATATAGCTGAAGCTCTAACCATGGCATTCATGGCTCCAGCCTTCTTGTTATGGTCATAACCCGGCCTCTTTTCTCGCGAGACATAGGCAAACATTGGTATCCTTGTATCAACTCCTGTGAAATCCAATTTCTTCTCATCAGGAAGACCCATCACTGGATCACTTTCCGGAACTTTACTCATAATCTGCATAGTAATAGCTTCAGGTTTCAAGAATTGTAAACAGAATCTGACAAGTTGCATAGAGAAGCAAAGAATTTAAGCATCAGAAAGGATTCAATGCGCGTAGAGTGAAAGATACTGATTTAATCTACATTGTTAGCGCAGCACACCGAACTATTATCCTATAAGCATACATGCATCAAAAATGAAGTGTGATCACCTGCAAGATGCCAGCATGGTCTCCCTTTGAGTGATCAGCTGTAGGAGTTAGCCAAGTGCCAGGCCAGTGGGTGCCATCAGCCATCCAAGTAGCCTTAGGGACAGTGACTCCCTCTGCTGGCAACACGCCACCATTCTTCTCCTTAGCAATTGCTTTCTCCTTCCTCTCCTCCTTTTTGTTATATGACTCACTTCGCTTTCGTATAGTTTCAGGGAGACCATTGATCCTTACTTTGAACTCATCATACTCCCTCTTGATCCAGCGACGGTCCTTGACAAAATCAGGCCGTTTCTTGTTCTTGGTAGGGTCAGTTTTCAGGTTGAAGTAAGCATCGGGATTCCTTGGCTCAATATTGTGTTTCCGACAAAATGGCACCCAAACCTGAGCATAAAGTAACTAATGTTTATGTTATACAATCTGCAAATTAAGGCATTCACAAGGAGTCAAGAATGTAACAAACCTCAGCAAAGCGGACAGCCTCAGCCATGGCCTCAAAGGTGAGTATGGCGCCACCATCATCCGAAATGTATCCTGAGATCTTCTCAACTGGGTAGTCAACTGCAAGAATTGATAAAATGGTGTTGGCAGTGACCAGTGGTGGTTCCTTGTCAGGGTCGGCGGTGGAGATGAAGATGTCAACACCTGGAAGGTCTGACCGTGCAGTTGGGTTGGAAGGGGAGGGCTTTTCGAACTTGTCGCGGAGAGCAGCTAGATCAGTAGCTCGGTTGATGGGGTTGAGCTTAGGAAGAATGTCTAGTAGCCATGAAAATGCAAACCAAATTTCACAAACGATAGATATACCCCAAAGCCACATTGCATCTGGGTTAGGATTTTTGACTCGCCATGCAAGGAACAGAGATAACACTATCAAACGGATGACAATAAGTATCCTGTTCATAGACACAAAGCCTACATTAGCAAAACCAGATTATTATATCTTGCAAGGCAGTATAAATAACAACAAAATATATCATAATCTGTTGAACTTGCAGTTGTGGTGCACAAATAAGTAGCTCCAACAGTTTGACAATTCTTTTTATTTGATGTGCCGGGTAACACATCAATATCAATTATTATGGAGTTGGAGCCGGATGGACCCATAAGGGAGGTAGAACTCTCTTAGCACGTACTTTTCCATACGTAAGATTCCAACTCAAGATTTTACTTACAGGAATCAAAACTACTCACCACTTGCACTAATAGATGTTGGCAATTGTTGGCAATTGTTGGCAATTTTCTAAGTGCCTAAATAATGGAGTTGCCATAAGTTGAACCTCTTGACTTTTTACACGGGGAGACAGACAAACGAACACTAGACTGAACTATTTGTCCAATAACTAATTTATCTGTCATCGGGTAAGATTACATTGCATTTTAGAAAGGGCAATTCAAATTCATTAAAATGCAAGAAATGTAAACCTTTCAATCATCCTACTATCAGTCTCTTATTATGCCTAAACTTATGCATAAGTTATTTATGTACCTGTAAGGGCTAAGAATAGCTGAAGAAACCTTAACCTTTCTAGTAAGTGGCTTCCAAGGTTTGTCCATAAAATCTGACATACTCAATCCTGTGTCAGGACCATATGTGTCTTCTTCTGTCCAATATGCATTTCCAACACCATATGTTCCTTTTGTCTCAAACAACCACCTGTTATGATCAAAATCTTGTGTTTGGCTCCTCAACAACATTGATTTATTATTTGATTTCATTATAGACATTCTCCTTTCCAACTTTGAGCCAGTATTGCCACCACCATCACGACTACTACCACCATAATTATCTTCCTCTTCTCCTATCCTCCTACTCATTCGTTGCGACTGCGTTTCTGGGGCAAACCGGCTCGTTCCTCCATACGAGCTAGGCCCATCAGGTTTATTATCCGAGGAGGGTCCTGATGGCTGGTTATCAGGTGTAGGAGGCATCATAACTGTGTAGTTGATATAGTCATTTTGTCCTGAAAATTCATTAGACATGTCCAAATCATCGTCCCGCGACAAGCTCATGATCCTGCCACTAGATGTTCTACGAGCAAATTTAACGGCCTGCGGTGGCCTGCCTGCACTTGATGATTGTGAAGATAAAGATTTTTCTTTTGGTCTTGTTGATGTTGCCATGCTAAACTGCTAATAATTAATGTTTTTGACGCTGGTGTGTTTTGTTTGGTTCTGTCTTTTCTTGGAAAAAAATGGTGGCAATGAGATGTGACTGTTTTTATGTTACAACAACACCACCAAGAACAAGATCAACATCAACAAAAAAGAATTATGGAACTAGAGATCAACATTAACAAAAAGCATTATGGAATTAGAGATGTTGAAAGGCCAAACTGAGTTTGATAAGTTCAATGGTGTGAAATTTTTTGTCTATATTTAGTTTTCCTTGCAGCGTTTTTTACTCCCTTATTTTAAGCATAGCCCCTCTCTCTATGCATCAGCACTTTTTAGTTACTAATAAAACATAATAATGCCAGAGAACATCAGCAACAACAAAAAGAAACTAAAACTATTGTGCCTGCAAACCACTTTGAAGACTACCTGAAGCTGCTATTTGGACTTTGCTGGACTAGAAGAGGTCTAAAATTCTGCATTCACGTCATCATACATGTCACATGTGTATATACAATGTTCGGTTTGTTCGGTTTTGAATTCTCCGAGAACCGAATTAACTGAAAGTACGTATGCAACGAAAAAACTTTTCATCTACATTGCCATTGAAACGATTGAATAATTAACATATATTTTTTAGTTAAATGTATGTTAATCATCCAATACTAAAATATAAAATACTGAAAATATGCATAGAAAATTTTTTTTATATAAAATTTAAATTGAAATAACTTCAAAGAACAAAAACTAAATTGATTCAACTGAATTTTTTAAATGACGAATAGAATGTAATAAATAATGTTTGCATTTCTTTGAATAGAACTCTAGGTTTCTGTTTGATATTATAGGTGGCGGGATTCAGCACGCGTCCAAATTTTTAATGACCACAACATTGTGTGGGTTAAGGACCCAGTAGGAAATACAACAGGGGTTTATATTTCAAGTCGGAGATGAAGTTGCCACCCGGATGGGAACCGGGAAAAATTTTACAGCAATTGGATTTTACAGAGATTTCCAGAAGCCGCCTTCAGAGACTAGATTTGGAAATTATGTATGGACTTTTGGAATGCCCACCAAACCTTGCGGTTGACTTTTGTTTGTGTTTTATGTTTTATTATATTTAATTATTTAATTATTTCCTTATTATATGCAAATGGCAATTTTCCTCCAAACAATTGTCAAGTTTTACAATTTGGCCCAAGTTTGAATTAAATTCCAATTACATGCAAACTGAGTGTGATTCACAACATCCGCATATCAACAATTAAATTAACAAAATAAATTAATGCGTACATACAGAAGAAAAAGAGGAAAGAAAAAAGATTACAACCTTTTAATATGCAAATAAATAAATAATTGAATAAAAAAAATTAAAATATGCACACAAAGAAAGGGAGGAAGTAAAAAAGATTTCAACACTTTTAACATACAAGATAAATAAAATAAAAATAAAATGAACAAAATAAAATAAAACTAAAGGATCTATACTACAAAAGAAATCACCAAGTCAAATTCTTAAAAATAAAAATGGAAATTCAGCACATAGTAGAATTCAATTTAATCCTAGAGTCAACACTTTAACGAATAAAACAATAACAAACAAATAAAAACTAAAAATATAATTTAAATAATAACTAAAGCATATAAAGATAAACAATACAGCAACAAATAAAAGTTTACTTAAAATACATCGCAAAAGGAAACATGAAGCCATGCAAAATATCATAATAAATTAAGCATAATTAAACATACAGGAAGGTAAACAAAAGACATGATTTAATTAAGTAATCAAAAAGTAATGAAAATGTTTTATATAAGGGTAAATTACGATTACCCCCTGAAATTTGACCAAACTAATTACTTTGTCCATGAATTTGTAAAAGTCAATTAAATACCCCTGACATTTGACACCGTGAACTTTTTGCCTTCTTTGTTAGAATATTTAAGAATATTTTGTTAGTCGAATATACATAAAATGGTCAAAATGTCAATAATTATATAAAATTTCAAAATTACCCTTAATTCATTAAGAATCTGGACTGATTATCATATTTATACAAATTTGATGACTAAATTATAAATTTTTAAGAGGAAAAAATATCATTCAGCTCCTTAAAACTTTATCCTTCTTTCACCCATACCGTCTCTTTCAAGCCCACCACTAATCCTCCATCATCACCATTGATCCACCACCACCACCACCACTGATCCACCGCCGCCACCATATTTTTTTTTCGAATTCTAATTCTAAGATTTCTAATTCACCACCACAAACAAAAATAAAAACCTATAACTTTACAATGTAGATTTCACAAGTAAAAATGAAGAAAAACAAAGTAGAGGAACACCACCACCATCCCCGCTATTCCAGCCACACCACCACCATTGATCCACTGCCGCCACCATGTTTTTTTTTTCGAATTCTAATTCTAAGATTTCTAATTCACCACCACAAACAAAAACAAAAACTTGTAACTTTACAAAGCAGATTTCACAAGTAAAAAAGAAGAAAAACAAAGAAGAGGAACACCACCACCATCCTCGCTATCCACCACCAAATCCAGCACCACCATCCATCGACGTCGCCACATCACCACCACCACAAATCCACCCAACGAAAAATCCACACCACAACAAATCCAGCCAACAACAAATCCACCACCGCAAAAACCCACAACAAAATTTCTTTCATCCATTAAAATCAAACAAAATTTCTTTCATCCATTCAACAAATAACAAAATCAACAAATCCAACATCAATAAATCAGCAACGAAATTTCTCTTGTCCTATCTCTGTCTCTTTACGTTTCTCTTCTCTTCTCTATCACGTCGCCGGCGAGGGAGAAAGCAATAGCTCCGCTACTTCGTGACGCGGTTGAAGAAGCAACATCAGCAAGAGATGTAGCGGCTAGATGAGATAAAGGCTTCGCGAGAAGAAGTAGCAACAGCTTCAACTGCATCCTAAGCAACAGTAATGGTGGACAATGCAGATGATAGATGGTGTTGGACAACAAAACCTAAGGGGCTGGAGTTTTATATTTTTTTCCTTTAATTATCAATTATAAATGAGTTAGAATCCAAAAAAATATTTTGTAGCTAATTATATGTTGTGCAATGTAAAATTCATTTTTTAATTAAGAAAAAAATATTTGTATATTTTACGCATTTTTTGGTTAAATTATAGCGTATATTAGCATTCAAAATTTATGAGTTTAATTTTTAGTAAAATTTTAATATATCAGTTTAATTTTTATTAAAAGTAAATTTCACTTAAATTTGATAAATAATTTTAATTTTATTATTAATTAAATTTTATTGGCAATAAAAATAAAAATAAAAAAAATTTAAAGCCTTGATAATGCAACTTAAATCATAAAAGTAAAACAATATTAAAATATACATTGTTTTACTTTTGAAGAGGAAGCTATGTAACGGGCAAGGTTTTTTTTTTCTTTTAAACACTGGGTAAAAATGTCATTTCAATTCTACTTAACGGCGTAAAATGAAGAAATCTAACAAGGGGGGGGAGGGAACGGGGCAAATAGTTCACGGTGTCAAATTTCAGAGGGTATTTAATTGACTTTTACAAATGCATAGACAAAATAGTTAGTTTGGTCAAACCTCAGGGGATAATTGTAATTTACCCTTTATATAAAAGAAATGCAAAAGTAAACAAAATAATTAAATAAAAAAATCATTGCAAAACTAAGATAAAATCTATCGCTAAATAATAAAAAAGAAACTTGGAAAATTAATCAAAAAAGTAAATATAAATGAAAATATTGACCCCAAGATAAATAAATTAAAAAATGACAGTATAAAATAATCAACGTTTAAAACTCAAGGTGGCAACGCCTTAACATGATAAGGCGTCGCCTTATTCTAATGAGGTGATGCCTAATTATCCTGACAAACTGATCTTAACTAAAAGCTTGGTTTCAAAATTTGAAAACGTGAATCACTAATAACAGAATATCAATGAAATAAAAAAGAAAACAAGAGAACTCACGGAAATCAATGATTTAATTGAAGTATATCCGATTTAATTGAAGTATATCCCATTTAAAACAATTCTATTTATGGGAAAAAATAAAAACTTAATGAAAATGAAATAGAGATTATTGTTTTTAGCTACAAGATTGTAACTCCTACCTTTGGCCCTCAAAGATTTTTTATAGCTTACAAACTAGGACTCAATTGGCCTTGTTTTGCCACTCTTTCTTTTTTAGCCCACCTTCAAAGCTTTTTTTTCCTTCTTTCTTTCTCTTCCTAGCTTTGCTTTCCTTTTTCTTCAATTTTTGTTTTCTGTTTTACGTGGTTTCTCCTCAGAATTGCCAACCCCCTCTATAGAACTATCTTCCCTCTTTTAAAATCACTTCCCCCAACTCTTTCTTCCTCTTTCACCATAAATCTCTCCACATCTTAACTTCCCCTGGATTCCCCTACTCCACTTCGCGCTGTTAACAATAAATCTCTGTTATTTTCGGAGATTGTATCAATAACCAACATATATACATTTTTTGAAATATCTTCTACTAAGGTGTTCGCCTTAGGGGTAAGGTGACGCCTTATCACTAAAGCGAGCGCCTAATCGACGGGCCAAGCTGAAGGCCTGATTGGGATTTGGAGGGAAAAAGAAAGTTGAATTAGGTCTGCTAAGTCCAATTTACTCTTGTGGTCTTCATCCTTGGGCCTCTGCTTGCGGGCTGGGCAATTCTCGTGCCGACAAATACACAAAAAAATTCAAAAAAAATTCTAAAAAGTTTAAAAATATATATACACAAGACAAATGTTTATGCATTGTGCTTGTGAATTTATTTTTAAATTTTCTTTTTTGTGAAATGGTAATTATAAATTTATAGTAGTGTTATATATATTAAAAAACAATATAATAATTTTTTTTTCAATATTTTCTATAGATTTAATATAATCACAAACCACAATTAAGCTAAAAAAGATATTTTCAACAAGCAATGCATAAATAAACAAAATTATATAATATTAGTTACCAATTCTACAATTACAAATTATTAGGCAATTTTCCAAGGGTGCAAATTGTGACAAATAATATAGATTAAGTAGCGTATCGTTCTCGCAAAAAAAATTATGTTAGAGTACTAGTTATATTTATGATTTAATAAGTTAGAGAAACGAAATTTAGGAAAGTCAAACAAAACAAATAACTACCTACTTTATGCGCTACGTTTGGGAGGGGTTTAGGGAAAGGGAAGTAAGGGGAGGGAAGGGGAGGATGCTTTGAACTGGTTGTTTGGGAAGAAGAAATGGAAGGTTAAGGAAAGGCACAAACGGGGACGTTGTAACACTCCGTACAGGTTTTTTTGCATTTTTCTTACACCTCGACTTAGGGTGTAAGGAAGGTAAGGGAAGGTTTTATTTTTTTTCTTCCAAAATTATCCTTGGTTATAAATTAAAATTTCAAACTTACCCTTAGCTTCTTAAAACCTAATTTTTCTTTCTACGCAATCCCACTCCCATCTTTTTTGCTCTGTTTCTTTTTTCCTGGCTGATGCATCTTTTTCTTTCCAGGCCATTTTCTTTTTTTTTTTTAAAGATAATTTTCCAAGCCATTTTCAGATCTTCAGAAGGAATTTATGTAAGCTGGCTCTTTACTTTCATTTTTAATTTTTTCTTTTATCTCCAACTCTTGAATATTAGTTTTTTTTCCCTATTTTTATAATTCTTAATTTTTCTAATTAATTTTTCTTTTTGCTTTTGATTTACGGAGCTAGCCTATCCTTAAGGTTAGTACCCATTTATATTTATTTTTATTTTTCTTTTCTATATTACCATAATAAATTTTGTTAATTTGTGTTATAGTTGTTTTTATTGAGCTAATAAAATATTTACCGTTTCTCAGATTTTTAATTGTGACATGGTTGAAAAAATGCATAATATTTCATGATTTTTGTACATTGTTTTTATATTATAGTTTTTTTTATTTTTTTGCTATAATGCAATATTTACTATTTCTCATATTTTTAATTATGACATGGTTGAAAAAATACAACTGATTTTGTTCATAATTTGATGATGCTGTATTGTTCAAAAAAAGTTGATTATTCTATGTATATTTTATAGATGGATGATCGAAATATCAATGGACAAGATTCCATTAAATTGCAATGAATGCATCACTTATCAGTGGCAAAAGTTGTTGGTATCATAATGTATTGTGTTGGATTGAGAAGACGTAAACAAAAAAATACCATTACCCATGATGTAAGGTTAGAATGAGAAAATGTGAGGTCATAACTTATGACTCAAATTACAACAAATGATAGGTGTTGTAGTATTATAAGAATGAGCCCTGTAGCATTTGTTGGTCTCTGCGATCTTTTAGTTAAAGAAGGTGGTCTGAAACCAACAATACACGTTAGTATTGAATAGCAAGTAGCAAAAACACTTTATTTATTAGCACATAATGTTATCAACCGTGAAATTGGTCTTTTCTTCTATCATTCTGAGGAGATAATTAGTCGACATTATTATAATGTTGTTAGAGCCATAATAGAATTAAAGAAAAAATTTCTCAAACAACCAGATAGATCACAAGTACATTCAGAAATATTCAACAGCAATCGATTTTATTCGTATTTTAAGGTAAGGAATTTTTTTATTTTGATATTTAGGTTTACTATATATATATATATATATATATAATATTATGTAACTCATAATAAATGTAATGTTAGGATTGTGTTGGTGCTATTGATGGAATACATATCCATGTCAAAGTTTCATCTAAAGAAGCTTCTAAATATCGTGGTAGAAATGATTATCTAACGCAAAATGTTTTGGCTACATGTACATTTTATTTGAAATTTACTTATGTCTTACTTGGATGCGAAGGGACAACATCTGATTCAAGAATATTAAAAAATGCATTAAGCAGATCATTTCCCCTTATTACTATTCTAATACACTACTTTATTCATATGTTAAGCTCAACATTCAAATATAACTAACATAGCTTAGATGATGTAATCTTAGCTCAAACTTGAGACTTTCACTTAATCTCTAAAAATTTGTACTTATTTCTTACAAGGTTTGACAACATCTGCAATTCTAAATTCTTAACCATGGTTATCACCATGATCTTTACCAATGAACTAGCCCTAACTTTGTTGATTCCTACCTCAAAATAAGTCAACTTTTAACTCTAAACCATGCGATGATATGCCCAAGTACATTGACTATATAATACATCAATATTCTCAGCCGATAGAATATTAAATCATCAACTTTTATATATAAAATTTCTATTTCCTTCAAGATGGAAAACCCTTGAAATATCATATAGACTTTCAAAATGACATTTT